>CM076849.1:37962270-38116202 GCA_039519185.1 Astragalus membranaceus | reverse complement strand
AAACACGGGATAACTGCATTGATATATAAAAAAACAGGATTAATATTTGTCATTGATAATTAAAAATTTTGAAGACTACTATAAATCTACTATCTAAAAATGAAGAAGATTTAATGACTATATAAACTACTGCTTAATATTTAAAACAAATATTTTTATTGATAATCTACTATCTCTCTTTTATTATCTACTATAATCTACTAATCAACTAAAATAATCAATTGAAACTACGAGATAACTGCACTGCTAAATTTAAAAACACGGGATAATTGCACTAATATATAAAAAAATCACGAGATTAATATTTGTCATTGATAAATAGCATCAACAATGTAACATTTACCTACAAACCAGAATGTAATATTCCCCACTACCACTATTTCCTTTCTAGTATGTGTTTTGGAGACATGTTCTAGAAAGAGATAAATGCTGATTAAAAATGTATACTCCATTTACTAAAGTTAATATCTATCTGAGTTTGTAAGAGATTTTTCTTGTCTTCTCCATTTACTAACCTGTTAAGTGTTTGCATTTGGATTTATAGCCTATTGACAAATATGGTACTAGGGAAAATCAGTCTGTTGATTTAATATCAAGACCTGATAACTTGTGTGGAAAAATTGCAGTTCCTTTGATTGACTTATGCTCGGGATGGTCCTGAGACTGCAGTTGGTAGGGCTCTTGCTGTTTAGGTCGGGTCTCAGAGTCAACCCCAGACGCGGTACCTGTAATGCCACTCTAATGCTCAAGTCAGTGTTTCAGAATCTTAGAGTGTAGTAGAGAAATGAGAGTGTACCTTTCCTGCAAAGTGGGGCCCATATTTATAGGCACCAGGCCAACCCTGGTCTATTAGATTGTCTGGTTGAATCTCAGCCATTGACTTCTGATAGGCATGGATGAGCTGGATTGCTGGATTTGGACTCTAGTTATTGGGCTAATCTCAGAGTCCATAAACAACAAAGTTTTTGAATGGGAGGCGGGTGATATCCCTTAGTTGTTAACAAGATTAAACATCTTTCTTGGGGTTGGTTTATGGAAAAAGTGAGTGTTTTTAGTGATGATAAAAAAAACACTCACTTGGAACAAAGATTAAACTTTTTGTCCCATCTTGTGAAGGGTTGGAGTACCTCTAGTACTCCTCTCATTGATATATACAAACATATTTTTCTTATAAAAAAACCGCAATGTAAGTCAAATCCTTTGAAAGTTTCAAATTTGAACAAGAGAATAATACTCTTTCATTTTTTAACCTAGAAAAATGGGAGATTGTTTGTTTGATGGAGTGCAAATGGGATGCAAATGACAAAAAGAGTCATCAAAATATTCGTCTCAATTATTATATTATGAATAAAGAAAGGAGCCGCGGGAAGTGCTGCGTAGACTCTGACACACACCGTCCAGACCCACGGCTCCAATTTGCACATATTTTGTTATTTTTCTTATCAAAGAGTAAAGTAATGTTTATTATTGCGCTTATATAAAAATAACACGAAATATGCATGTGCAGCTCAATCATCACATGCCTTTGGAAATGCGATCAACCTAACAAGTAGTATTATGTTGAAGCCGTGCAAGCTACGCTCTAACTATTTGCAGATTCATTCTATGATTCACAAGTTGGGGAAACTAATTTTTCAACTAAAAATAAAAACTAAAGCTGATAAGTTAACTAGTTATTCATCAAAAAAAAAGTTCACTAGTTAAGCTAGAGGTGTTTACGTACTTTTGAGTCAGCTTGCAAATATAAAATGATGTAAAAAAAATACAAAAGAATTAATTTTACAAGTTTGAGTTTAAAAAAATTGATTTGTATTTGGTAATGATATTTTAAAAGTTGATTCAAAAGAAATGATTTTGTTTATATGATAAAAGCGCAGTTTGATTCAAACGCACCCTTAAGATTATTTGTTTAAAATTTTAAAGCTAATATTATGAAATTTTTATTTCTAATAAGCTTTATAAAAAGTTTTTGATATTTAACTTTTTTTCTAAAAAATATATTTATAGTTAGTTTATTATCTTTTAAGAATGTTATTTACTCTAATGACATGCAGCGAAAACTTATTTATTTGTGTAGTACTATTTTTTCATTTTATTTTCTTAAATGTGTTATACAAACACGAATTACACACAATCTCAACCATATCTAACAAATCCTGCGAACAAAAAGGGCTATAGACTTGTTTCACAAAAATTAGTTCTCTACGCCGATTGGTGTTAAAATATTTCCATCACTTACGACACGAGTTGATACTTGCACAAATGGACAAGATTCATTGATAAAGAAGATTATGGGGCCAGAGAAGGAAGAAAGAAACACTTAAGTAGCAACTGGTAGGGGAGTTGAGATCCTCTCCATTTCTCAAAAGAGGATCTCAACCCTTGCTAGGGCTAATCAATGAAGAAGAATTTAGGATGAAAAAGCGAAGAGACGCAACATATATATATATATATATATATATATATATATATATATATATATATATATATATATATATATATATATATATATATATATATATATATATAACGTTGTTCTGGACTAAGGCTCATTCAGCAATTAGACAACGGATAGGCCCAATCATTCTAATCCATGTCCACCATAAATCAGCCCACTTCTGGCTCTCACGCTTGGATGGCTCAGATTCATCCGATTGATCCAACGACTCAAATCCTGCACGAATCTCTATAAATACTGGCTCACATTGCCATAATTAGACACATTCTCATTCCTAGATATGACTACTCTCTTATTCCATATACTGACTTGGGCGTCAGAGTGGCATTGTAGGTGCCCCTCAGATCCTTTCAACACTCCGCTCGGAATTCAAGTGATCTACCAACAGCAGTCACCGCAGCGCTGCTAGGTATTGAACATTGGCAACCACAGTGGGAGCTGTCTAGCTTTCACCTCATCTCTATCTCTTAAGAATTCTCTCCTGCATTCCGATGGCACCCCGAGGCCGACCCGGGGTCCGAAGCATTGCCGTGTCTCAACCCTAACCTGAAGACACGCGACAAGGTGTTGCCGCCACTCTTCCAAGCGACACCATCCAAGTCCCGGCTCCACAGCCGATCCAGATTCCCGTCCAACCTTAGGATGCCACGACCATCCGCTAGCTCCTGGACCTACTGTGCAACCACACTCAGGCTATGCTGCAGTAAGAGACGCGCCTCAGGCAGGTAGAGAGACGAATGGCAGCCACGTCTGAGCAGCTTCATCCTCCCTGGAGCACTTCTCCCCCCAAGGATAGTGAGCTCCAGGCGCCACGGATCTCCACCCAGGCGTCATTTCAACCATCGCTCTCCACCGAGACGAAAGCGAGCTCGTCACTCTCCTCCCCGACGCAGCAGACACCAAGGATCAAGTTCACCTCCAAGCACCCCTCCAACTTCGCTTGATGGAACCTACTTGCTTGAGGACTCTCCCTCAAGGACCTCGTCGCTAGTAACATCCAATTCTCGCTAGAGGTCGCGGAGCCAAACCAAGACCCACAAGAGGCTTCGCCACAGATCTACCTCGAGGAGATCTCCAGCCCGACGTGACAGCCAAGGCATAGACCTTGGGGACGGGTCATCTCACCACTCTCCATGGCTCTCCCACGAGGGACCCTTCACCAGGAAGATTGATGATTGTCTGATTCCTAAGGCCCTAGAGAAGCTTCCAGCCCTCAACATGTACGATGGGACTGGAGACCCTGACATCCACCTCACATACTTCTCTCTCATGATGCGCAACTGAGGGGCAAGGGAACCCGTCCACTGCAAGATCCCCCTCACTCTCGAGAAGTCAGCACTAGCTCGGTTCCAGGGGTTGAAGCCAAGCTCGATCTCATCCTGGGGACAACTAGCTATGATGTTCACAACTCGCTCTGCTGCTTCCCGCTTAAAACCCAAGTCTGAAGAGGTACTCAGGGCGATCAGGCAGAGAGAGAAAGAAACAATTAGAGAATATCTAGAAAGGTTCAACAAAAAAAGCTGCGAATGTTGGGAACCTTGAAAGCAATATGAGGCTCTTTTGGAGGAAGGATGGTCGCCGCAAGGAAGCCCGTCATGCCTCTATCAGCCCAGATGCGTTGAAGAGAGAGAAAAATGCCTTAATCTGCTTAGAAGAGTCAATGGAGGGAAGAATCATCCCAGCTCAGAGCATGAAAATCCGTTGAAGTCGTAGGAGGCTCGCCTCGGGTGATTTAGCTCGCTTGCGTCGAATTGAAAGAGAATCTTCACGCCTCAGATTTCTTGGATGCGTTGAATAGAAGAAGAGTTTGGGGCGGACTTGAGAAAAGGCATCTCACCCCCCAACTTGCTTGAAAGTAACGAGCTTGAGGGGAACGTCTCATACCTCGGGCTTGCTGAATGCACGAAGCTGAAGGTAGAGATCCCGTACGTAAGGCACTTATCACCAGAGCAAACCCTTTATTCCAAAGAGAAACCGGGATCAACAAGCCCCACGACTTGGTCGATTTCCTTCAAAGAATCCGAAAGCACATGGACTACGAAGAGAACGAGCTGGCCTACAAGGCCATTGAAGAACACATCCTGCAGGGAGCAAGCCCGGGCGGAGAAGACACATCCTGCAAGGACCCATCTTGAGGAATGCATCCTGAGGGACGCATCCAGCAGGGACGCATCCTGAGAAGACACAGTCTATAGGGAGGGACTTCCTGGCCTGCAGGAGTGATGCAGCTTGTAGAGAGGGACTGCCTAGCCGACGAGGGCAACCCCAATAATAGCTTCAAGCCAATATCATCACCCCAATAAGATGGTTTTGCAAATACATCCCTTAGATTTACGATTGCACGAAGTGGCTCGACGCTATCATGTACCTTGAATCCTGATAAATGAATCCAGTGTGCTATGGCGCACATACTTTCCAAACTTGCAAGCACGAAGGCCCCAGGAAATCACATGAGTTGAAGCGAGATGCGTCACGCCTTGAGATGCGTTGTGTCAAGCGGAATCCAGATGGTAAATGTCAAGTCCAATGGTCGTTCACAATCTTGTCTATGAACATCTCCTCAAGACGCGATCAAGTCACGACGAATCTGTCAGACTTGGGAGAAGCAGCATAGTCTATCAAGGTCATAAAATTCCTGTGATAAATCTTTAAGCCACTGGAGCAAAAGACCCAAGTAACAGCGAACAGAGGTTTCTAGAAGTAAAACAGTTTAAACAAACTCGAACGAAATACACTGTCCAAGTCTGAACAAAGAAGTTCCATGACATTTGCTTCTATAGAGCGAAGTGTAGGAGCCAACCCTGGCAGAGCAAATCAGGATCGACTCAAAGCCTGTTCAACCCAGTCGCAAGAGTCGGGACCACCCCAACCCTGAGGAAAGTCTAAGGCAACAAGGACTTTCCAAAGTGATGAGTAAGTAAACAACTAAGAGAAAAGAGGCAACATTTTGAGTGTTAGACCGACGCAAGCGATCTGCAGCTGATTCGAGACTTTGGGGCAACACGAGTTGTACTCACCCGCACACAACATACTTACCAAGACTAAATTCAAAGACGACAGTGTTAAAACAATGTGCGAGACATCACTAAAGAAACATAAGGCTAGCCACCATAATCCAAGGCGATATTGTAAGTATAACTTCATGGGTCCTCATCGTTATGTTCGACAAAACAAATCAAGCTCGAGGCAACAACATGGAGCACTACGACTAAGCCTGGTGGTAGAAAGGGGCGACATGAGATCGACGCTACGATCGTTTGCGCTTCCCTATAAACGGGGGCACGGGCTGGTCGACTCGCCACGTCGAAGTGACTATAAATGTGTCGCAACCCCCGATGGACGAGTTATAATCAGGCCGGGACCTGGTAAACTATCCCCAAGGCGTACTAACGAAGATGCAGAGAATCGAATCCCGTGCCTCTCGCATGCGAAGCAAGATACATGAGGCATACCTAGAGCCCGGTACCCCTTCGAATCACACTATCTGAGGCCTAATAGCTAGCACAATCAAACGAGATGGATTATGTAAAGTAAAACGTCAACGACGAAAGGAACGCAGAAAAAGGAATAAGTTACTACAGAAATGTCGAGATCATCAAGTTACATGCTAACAACAAAGATGGATCCGAAACAAGTCGGAGTTCCACCGAAATCCAACAAAGTACGGGAAGAGAAAAATACATAACCAAGTCAGAACAGAACATTGAGACACTCAAGGAAAGGGGGCAATGACATCGAAGTCAATCTTGTTGGGATGATAGCTCACAATCTTCCCATTAAGAACCTCGTTCTTGAATTGAAAGACGTTCGGCTCACTACAAGAATTTCTCCCATTTCCGGGGGGCTATTTCCGGCGAAATAAATCCGCCAGTACATTACCGACTGATTTTTGGCATTACCGGCGGATTTGGCCCCCCAGTAAATTACCGACGGATTTTTCAATTTTTTCCGGCGGATTTTAATTCGACTGTAACTTAACAACGGAATATTAAGGTGTTACCACCGAAAATTTTTGCGAAAAAAATTTAAAAACAATCCGCCGGTAATTACATCTTCCGGCGGATATTTTCCATAATTTAAAAAATAATATTTAAACAAATCCGCAGGTAAGAGGAATTTTCGGCGGAAAATATTTAAAATTTGAAATTCAAAAATCCGCCGGTAAATTCAAAAATCCGTCGCTAAATTCAAGAACCCGCCGGTAAATTCAGAAAGCCGCCGATAATAAAAAAATCCGCCGGTATTGTTCATTTCCGGCGGATTTCTGTATGGGAAGTTGTGTGCGTACCGTTTACTAGAATCCGCCGGTAAGCCATAAATTCCGCCGGTAATCGACATTTTTGGCGGAATTGCAAAATGAGTCGTTGCAACCTTCCTCTATATATACGAACCCACTCTTCACTCACTCTTCATTCACTCTTCACCCTCTTCTCCGAAATCTCTCACTCTTCTCTTCTCAAATCTCTCAATCCACTCCATTCGAAATCTGTTCTGTTTTACTTGCGAGATTATTGTTAATTTTGATTTAAGGTATGTTTTTTAACTGATATTTTATTGTTTTAGTTCATATTTAGTTTTTAAATATAGTTGTTTAATATTTTTTTTTGTTATAATTTGCTTTGTAATTGATTGGAGTTTGGAGTTTGCTTGAAAGTTTTGTTCAAGTGTCCGGAAAGCTTCAAGTCAGAGACTTATCTTCACTACCGGTTAGTTAACAAAATTATTTTTTATAAAATGTTATTTGATGTTATTATCTTAAATTTTTTGCAAAAATAAAATAATTTAACTTATGGTGTAATAATTAGATTGTGTTTACACTATTTGTATAATAATAATTATCTGAAAATTTTGAGTTTTTTAAAATACGAAGTATTTTAATTTATTAGTTAAAAACAGAAAAATTATTAGTTATTATTTAGTAAAATTAAAATGATATTATATATATATATATATATATATATATATATATATATATATATATATATATAATATAAGTAAACCCAAGTAAAATTATTATTACCTATAAAAGATTATCATTAGTATTAAAAAAATATGTTACCATTTACTAGAAAATCAAAATATTAATATATATTCAAAAATGATAATTAATAGTTTATTTAATTTACTTTGTATATTTGGTCAAACATAAAAATACCAATGTGTATTGTTCTAATACACATGTATGATATATGTTGTATTGTGTGTATTATAAGGAACATACACAAAAAAATGGATCGTAGTTGGATGTATGATCGAATGTATCCTGGAAGAGATGGGTTGAAGCGACGTTTTGTACAAGGAGTCGAAGAGTTTGTTCTTTTTGCTAAGCGTCAAAAAGAATTTGAGCGACAAGGTGGAATTAGATGTCCTTGCTCCAAATGTATATTTCGATCTATAAAAAAGGAAGGTGATATTCGACTTGATTTGTACAATAATGGGTTTAAGCCAAATTATTGGATATGGACCCGTCATGGTGAGGTAGTAGCTGGAGTTCCTGTGATTGATAATGTTCCTGTCCAAGTAGAAGGTCACATGTCAAGTCCAGTCGTAGCTTCCACATTAAGTAGTAATCCAACGACTACAGGATATCAGCCGTTTGATGTTGTTCAGGGGATGATATCTGATGCTGTCGGTGTAAATTTGGATTTCGAAGAACCACAATATGATGTTGAAGAAGTTCCAAACGAGGAAGCTCAGAGGTTTTATATGTTTTTGAGTGAGACAAATAAACCATTATTTGAAGGATCTACAGACTCTAAGTTATCGATGTGTGTTCGGTTGTTGGGTCTTAAGTCTCATTTTAACGTTGCGGAATTGTGCATGGAATACATGACTAAAATGATGTTGGATGCAACCCCCGTTAGAGGACTTTTGCCGCAGAGTTAGTATGATGCTAAACGATTGGTATCGAAGCTTGGTTTAAATTCCATAAGAATTGATTGTTGTGTGTCTGGTTGCATGATCTATTATAACAATGAGTTTGGCATAAATGATGGAGAGTTGCTGTGGAATGTTGTTTTAACTTATGATGCAGCACGAAGACAAAATTTCATGATGAAGGCGGCTTTGATGTGGACCATTAATGACTTTCCTGCGTATGGAATGTTGTCTGGATGGGGGACACATGGTAAGATGGCGTGTCCGATTTGCATGGTTGGCACAAAGGCTTTTACTTAAATATGGAGGAAAAACCTCATGCTTTGACTAGCACCGTAGGTTTTTACCTACCGAGCATCCTTTTAGAAAGTCAAAATATGCATTCATCAACGGGAATGTTGAAATAGCTGAACCTCCTCGTAGGCTGACACCAGAAGAAGTTTGGAACAGTGTCAAGGATATCCCTCCTGTGGAAGTCGTTGCGGGTGTTGTTTCCCGTCCATATGGTTATGGACTATGGAATAATTGGATCAAAAAAAGTATTTTTTGGGAACTTTGTTATTGGAAAGATAATCTATTGAGACACAATCTCGATGTAATGCATATTGAAAAGAATTTCTTTGATAACATATTTAACACTATTATGAACGTGAAAGGTAAAACGAAAGACAATGAGAAGGCTAGGAAAGACGTGGATCATTACTGCAGGCAAAAGGATTTGTTGTTGGTTGAGCAAGCTAACGGTAGGACACTGAAACCCAAAGCCAATTATACTTTATCTACGGAGCAAGCGAAAGCAGTTTATCGGTGGATTTGAGTTGAAAAGGCTAGACGGTTATTCTTCTAATTTAGCAAGATGTTCCGATGTGGGTAATGGAAGGTTACATGAGATGAAGAACCATGATTGTCATGTATTCATGGAGTGCTTACTTCCTATTGCCTTTAGTTCGTTGCCAACACACGTTTTGAATTCGCTCATTGAAATAAGTCAATACTTTAAGAATTTGTGTTCTGCAACGCTAAAAGCGGATGACCTTACAAAAATGGAACAAGACATCCCACTTATCTTATGCAAGTTGGAGAGAATATTTCCAACTAGTTTCTTTGATTCTATGGAGCATCTTCCTGTTCATCTCGCATATGAAGCTAAACTTGGCGGACCTGTCCAATACAGATGGATGTATCCGTTTGAAAGGTCAGTTATATATATATATATATATATATATATATATATATATATATATATATATATCATTTAGATTAGATGATTATTAACATATCATTTTCTAGGTTCATGGGTGATTCAAAAAGATCAGTTAAAAATAAATCTAGAGTTGAAGGATCGATATGTTCTTCTTACTTACACCGTGAAACAACTCATTTTTGTTCTTATTATTTCAAGAATGAATTTGCGCCTAGAAGTAGTCGAAATGAAATGGAAATTGAATGTCCAAGACATCATTTAGCTTTGTCTGTCTTTTGTCTACCTGGTCGTCCGTCTGGAAAGGAGTCAGAAGAAGAGTTAAATTCAGCCCATGTTCATGTCTTGATAAACTGTACTGAGGTCCAACCATTCATTGAGTATGTATTTCTCGACCTAGCTATCTCAATTAGTTAAAAAATTAAAGTACACAGTTGTGTAACAATTAATAATTTCTTATTAGGGAGTTCTTGTCATCAGAGGCAGTAAGTGAAGAACAATCTTCTGCTCATATTCATGCGCATTTTCCAATGTGGTTTAGGCAACGTGTGTATTCCCTCCCGCCGACTCCTACCAACCAACACTTGAGGAACTTATCTGACGGTCCTCGAAGATGTGTTAAAGAATGGCACACATATTTTGTCAATGGATACAAATTTCACACTAAGGAATGGATAGAGGGCAGAGAAACAGTCAGTAGTGGAGTTTGCATGAAGGGTGTCACTGAGAGAGGCGAAGATGATTTCTATGGTGTGGTTGAACACATATATGAACTTGCGTACCCTTATCTAGATTATAGTCAAAAGATAGTTGTTTTTTATTGTAATTGGTTTGATCCGTCCGCTCGAGGAACAAAGTTTAATCCAAAGAGAGATACAGCGGACATTAAAATGAATAGTAGATATCGACTGTATGATCCATTCGTCTTTGCAGAAAATGTGAGACAAGTCTATTATGTCTCCTATCCATCAACACGGACTGATCGGCGTGGTTGGTGTGTCGCAATTAAGACAAAACCAAGAGATCGCATTGAGACAAATGATAACACAGTGGAAGACGTGTCATATCAAATGGATGAAATGTCCAATGTAAATGAAGTGATTGAAGTTGAGCTCATTATCCGTTTATGTGATGAGCCAAACACTGGTGATGAAGTTAATGAAGAAGAAGATACAGATAATGAGGATGCAGTCGATCACGTCGGTGTATTAGGAATTCACTCATCTGATGATGATGATGATTTCGAGAAAGAATGTGATTCTAATTAATTTGTTATGAATTAATATTTATATTTATGATCAGACTTGATTCATATGTTATTCATCATATATGTTATATATTCATCATTTATGTTATTCATTATTTATGCTATTCATCATGTATGTTATTCATCATATTATATATATATAGATACAGTCATGGCATCATCAGGATCAGAATCTGATAATGACCTACCTTCTTTTCGCGGGCGTCGTCGTCGTGTAACTCAAGTCGTTGTTAATGGTCCATTTGTGCCCCCACCTAGTACGGAGGATGGCAGTGGACCTAGTACGCTGAACCGTCCATTTGTGCCTCCACCCGATACTGTCATACCCCCGCCAGATGCAGATGGGATTCGTAAGTATAATATTGATAATGAGGTGGTTGAGGTTACGCCCGACGGTCGGATCGTAGTGAAGGTTGTTGGCCAGCAGTAAGTATTTATTAACTTATTAATGATATTTGTTTGATTTATTACAACTTTAAATATAAATTATTATCTAAAATTTATCTTTTTTATATGTACAGGTTTATTCCTGGGAGGATTATATCCAACACAATCACAGACATCATCAAAGCGAATTACACTAGACCCCGGCTGAATTGGATGGAGGTCAAAAAAGATAAGGATTTCAAGATGTGGAATGCATTCAGAGTAAGTTTTTTTACCTATTAATTAATTTTTAATTTTTTAATTTTGATGAATTGATTAATTTGTTTTTACTAACAAGTTAATTAAATTTGTTTAAATAGGAAAAAATGGCATGGTACCCAGATGCGGCGAAGGAAGTTGAGAGAGCGTTCAACACAAGAGCTTATCACCGCTTTTCTGAAATGCTCCGGGAACACCATAATAAGAATAAGCAGCCGACGTGGATCGGTGATTCTGATTGGCATGAGCTCCAACTGAAATGGAACGATGGGAATTATAAAAAAAAATGTGAGAAAGCCAAGAAAAATCGTGCTTTTGAGAGAGGGGGTTGCATAAACACGGGTGGTTCTATCAACGCAGCTGAACATTACAGACGCTTGGTAAATTTAATAATTGATTAAATTTATATTATACATTCGTATTTTATATTTTATTAAATAATAAGATTAAATAATAACTATGTATATATATAGGAGGCTATCCTTGGTCGGTCACCTACTTTACTTGAGTTGTACTGCCAACTTCATATGCGATAGGACACTGGTGAATATCTTGAAGACCGGTCAAAGAATATTTCAGTAAATAACGTTTATAATTATTTATATTTATATTTATATATTGTTTTTATTATATTATATATTACATACTAATGGTTATTCATTTATTGGTTGTTGCTTTCAAGAACATTTCTATGATTGGCAGGCCAGTTATCGTGAAACTTAGCAGAGTAGTGGCAGTGAGATTGATCCCGCTGAGGAGAGTCGAGCGGCTTTTCTTGCTTGACAGGAATCTGTTGGGCCATCAAAAAGTGGTTGGTTAGTAGGAGCTGGTGGTTTGGGTCTGCCTGCTTTCACAAATTCCATTATTCCAAATCTAAATCACGCATCTTCTTCAGACAGAAGTACTGGTCACTCTTATGTCCGTACGCCTTCAGAATTAAGCAATGTTCAGCTATTGATGCAGAAATTGAGCGATCAACCCCGTGAGTTGGAAGAGCGATAGAACAAACATGATCAGGAAATACAGCAGATGCGGGAGCAGCAGAGGTTGAATGCGGAGCAACAGCGGTTGAATGAGGTGCGCTAGAAGCAAATGTTTGATAGTATGTCTCAATCGAGGCCATCTATGCCATCATCATCATCATCATTTTATCCACCGCAGTAGATGCAGGCTTATGGCGCTGCTTTTCAGTCGTACGCACCAGTCTTCCAGCAACCCCGGCAGCTGTACGCACCGCAGCAGATGCAGCCTTCCTTCCACAGCGCATATATGGTCAGTCGTACTCTGGTTTCAACTCTCAGCCTCAGCAGCAGCCCGAGCAACCCCAGCAGCGGCCCGAGCAACCCCAACAACACAACACAGATCTAGACCTCAACATTGATTTTGAAACATGGTTCAATAATTCAGACCCCAACAACAACCCGACCCAGCGCTACTATGACTAGGAGTTTTAGTCATTTTATTAGATATTTTAATTTCAATTCTTGGATATTTTAAATTATATTTTGTAATATATATTTTAATTACTACTTTCTTGTATGGATGTTTATGCAAATTTTATCATTTTAAAAACACTATTCAATTCTCGTTTAATTAGTATTTATTTAAAAAATAAATATTTATATTATAAAATTAATAATATTTATTTTGGAATTAAATAATAAATATTTTAATAAACGAATAATAAATAACTTTTTTAAAATAATAAATATTATTTTAAAAAAAATATTTTTTTTAAATAAACGAATTAAAAAACTGTTTTTTTATATAAACGAATTAAATAATAAATATTTTAGTAAACGGATAATAAATATTATTTTCTTAAATAAACGAATTAAAAAACAGTTTTTTTTAAAAAAAACAACATTACCGGCGGATTCTATTAGGTTTCCGGCGGATTTGAAAATTAATTTTTTTTTAAAAAAAATGTTACCGGCGGGTTTGTTAGCATTTCCGGCGGATTTTCCGTTGGTAACCATTACCTACGGGTTAATTTCCGGCGGATAAAATCAGCCAGTAACGCCCAAATTTTGGTTGATTTTAGCCGTTTCCGGCGGATTTTTTCTGCCGGAAATCCCCAAAATTCTTGTAGTGGCTCTAGCACGGCGTCAGGATACATGTAACGAACATGAGCTAAAGCTTTCTGATAAGCGTCGTAAGTAAAGTCCAAAGTCTGAGAAGCCACAGCTTTCACCTGCTCCTCCACATCACCCCTTCTCTTCATTACTTCCTCCAGATCCAGCTTCACCTCCTCAAGCTAACCTTGCAGTTCTTGAACTCTCCTCATATGCTCACCCCTTGCAGTAAGGGCCTTATCCCTCTCAGAAAAGGCGCCAGCTCAATCCTTCCGAAGACGTGAAATGATTTCCTTAGCCTCATCAAGATCCTTCTGCAGCTTTCGGCCCTCGGCACGGAGACAGTCTCGCTCCTCTCGCTTTCCTACATAAAAAGGAATCACAATGGTCAAAGCGGGTCATCAAGTACTCAACAAGAAAATAGTGGATCCACGAGGATTACCCAGCTCACTACCCCCCGCTTCGGCCTGCCACGGGGCATACAAATCCGACCCAAGGTGAACCATATGTGTGGCGAGCAAGAAGAAACTTCTCACGGTCGGCAGAAGAGAAATCTATAACCGCATCACCAACATAACTGCCAAGGCCATGATCTTTGCGACGTTTGTGCTTCCCAGAAGACTTAGTTGGAGCATCAACCGACTCCATGATTTCTTTGCCTCGCCGTTTGTTTGAAACCGATACAACATGGGGGGATTCTTTAAAAGCCCTTAACGGCGCCCCCAGGTTGAGTCGACCCCCTGATGGAGGGCGAGCAGGCGCGACCGCAGAAGCAGGGATGAGGCTAGACGCCCTGGACTCTGCACCAGGGGCAGTCTCCCTTCCAGCCATCGCCACCAAGTCATCAAAGGAGAGTGGAGCAACCATGTCGTCTGCAAAAAGAGAAAAGAAAGTGCAGCAAATCGCGTTAACACAAAACAAAGTATTGAGGAGAAAAGACATAGACAAACAAGCAAGATACCTAACAGACTACACTGGAAGAGCTTAGGCCTGGAGGGTAGATGATCAACAACGAATTTGAGCATATCCAAAGTGTTACGCTCCATGTCAGATAATGAAGTCGAAGAGATAACATATGCAACACTAACTTGATCGGAACCAACATCGGACTAACCAAGGGGAGACTTCTCCCAAATCAAAGTTCCATCCCCATCAAACTCTCCAAGACTATCCATTGCACATTGACTCGAAGGGACGAGGTAAAAATATTTGCTACTCCAAGCCTGTTGAATATCACGATGCAGTTTGAAGAGCGGGAAGTCTTTCCGTGCTCGGAGCGTCACCAATTCATAGCGGGGACCGGAGTCCGAGAGCTCTCGCCTACGATGCACCTCAAAGATACTGAAAAACACCCTCAGCCTGCATTTCCTCTTCATAGCCCTCATCACAATCTCAAAAGATCTTACAAAAGCCCAGGAGTTGGGATGCATCTGAGACGGGGCGATGGTACATCATGAACTTTAGACTGTCAGGAGTGTGGCAAATTCGGTCATCCGGCTCAACTCCTTCCACCCTCCGATCATTCCCAATCAGGCCCTGCAGATCAGAGAGGTCGCACCCTGGGGTGTAGACGCTCCGAGTGGACTGAACGAATCGTGCAACCCAATCATAGCTCACCCCGTCCATCTCCACCACCTCGAAATCAGAGTAAAAATCAGAATCTTCAGACGAGGAGGACACAGTCATACGAGGCACCTCCCGAGCCGCGAACTCAGATTCAGAAGGTTCCTCCGATGGGCCACCAATCTCGTAGTCAGCCTCCCTCCAAGCATGAGTGGGATCTCGAGATGGCCCATGAACTCGAGTTGTCTTCTTCATCCTCGACATCAATCACAACCTGCAGGACAAGGGGTAGGCAGTCAAGACAAGTGTTATAAAATAGAAAGATAACTTGTTGATGAACCCCCTTTCCCCGAGGACGTCGTTGATGACAAAGGAAAAGGTATGGCAAGCGCACATAAAAACAACCCTACTCATATACACGAGTATAGAAGCAAAGCTGGCTTAAAGATACAAGTTCAAAATTAGTACCTGTGAGGTAAAAAACTGAGATTCTTGAAGATAGGAAGAAGGTGCATACCTCGAAAGAGAAATGTACGTCGCGCCTGGAACTAAGAAGGAAAGGATCTTCACGTCTCAGCAGACTTCGAAGCGTTGAGTTGGCTGAGGAAGAACACCTCGCCTCGCCTCTCCTTCCTTGGAAGCGTCGCGTCGAAGAGAGAGAGTTTTTAAATTCAAAAGCGCCTCGCCTCTCCTTCCTTGAAAGCCCGTGGTGAAGGGAGAGAGTTTTGGACTCAAAAATGCCTCACCTCGCCCCGCTTTAACCGTGTGTGTCGAGTTGAGGTGCGCCTCGCCTCTCCTTGCAAATATGCGTCGAAGAGAGAGAAAAACCAGGCGCAGCGCTCCTGCACGCCTGCGACGAGGAGAGGTAAGGACCTGGGCGCTTCAATCCACACACCTGTGTCGAAGAGAGATAAAGAAAAATGCCTCAATCTGCTTAAGAAGAGTCGAGTGAAAGAGGAATCCTCCTACCTCGGAATATGAAAACGCGTTGGAGCCGAAAGAAGCTCGCCTCGCCCTGTCTTGCTCTCTTGCGGCGAATTCCAGGGAGATTACCTCGCCTCATATTGACCAAACGCGTTGAGTTGAAGGATAATCTTTACGCCTCAGAATACTTGGATTTGTTGAATGAAAGAAGAGTCTGGGGCGGACTTGAGGAAAAGTATCTCACTCCCCAGCTTTCTTGAAAAGTGAACTTGAGGCACTAGTGCAAAATCAGGAAAAGAATTAGACATTTAAAGTCAGGCGCTCAGATGCCTGACTTTATATGTTGACGCGGTGGCAAACTTGTAATTAAGAGGTAAAACTCGCGAGTTTTAAAGTCAGGCGAATACACGCCTGACTTCTAAAGTGAACAAATAGCAAAAAAATTAGACTTTTAAAGTCATGCTATCAGGCGCCTGACTACATAAGTTGACACGGTGGCAAACTTGTAATTAAGAGGTAAATGTTTAAAGTCAAGCGTATAAACGCCTGACTTCTAAAGTACTAAAATATGTTAGATAGATTATTCACTCGTGCTCCTCACACGATCACTCCCTCACTCTCTCTCACTAAGATACTGATCTTCTTCTCCTCTCAACGCGCACAGTACGCCTCTCTCAGATACAGAACCCTTACGCGACCTAACGACCACCCTCAGCCTCCTCTCTCTTTCCCCCTCCGTTCAACCCCCTTTCTCACCTCGCGAACCACAACCACCGAACACCAACAGAAACCCGCACCGGCCACCACCTCCAAAACGTGAAAGGGAGAGAGAGAAAAACGAAGAGATGATGGAGAGGCTCACGGAGAGGGCTGGTGACCTCTTGGTGGTGGACTCCGGCGACGGTGAGGGAAACTCACCCTGTTTTCAGCGACGATGCGTAAGGGGACGACGATCGTCAGTGGTCGGAAATGGTACAATTCTAACCCCTTTTTATTTCGTTTTTAATCTCTCTTCTCCTATGATCTATTTCTCTGTTTTGATTTCTGGTTCTATTTCTTGATTCTTCGTCTCCTTCGCGCAACTACCTTCGATCTGCAAGAAGAATCTATCTCGGAGAGTTTTTCGAACAACAACGAGGCCGTCTCACGCGGATCTGGACTTATCAGAATCATCTGTGACTGAGAACCAAATCGCTCTACACACCTGCTCTTTCGGTTTGCAACTCATCCTCTGATAAACTTCTTCAATTGTTTTGCAATAAAAATAATATTCATTTGATTTTGCTTTTGTTTTGCTGATATTAGGTTTTACTTTCGTGGAAGGCACAAGTTTGAGCAAACACCAAACCAAACCCTAAATCCCTCATCTTCAATAGGTATGAAGTCTTTTTGTTACTGAACCCTAACTGTTTTGTGTTACTAGGTTTTGTTTTCGTGTAAGACAAACTTCTTTCCCTTCTTAGTTTTAGTTTTGGTTTTCGTTTAAGTTTGGTGTTCATAGTATATTGGTTTTGTTGTGTTTCCTTTTGTTCTTAGTTTAACTATTTTGCCAAGCCCTAAACCCCTTCAACCTATGTTTTTGTTTTTCTGTTCATAATTTTGTGGTCTCTTATGTTAGTGTTTTTTCCTCTTCACAGTTATGTTGCTATTGTAGGTTCGTAGTTGTTTGAATGAGATAAAGTTTGTAGGTTCATGTTTCCTCTTCACAGTTATGGTGCCACGCTGATTATAATGACGCCTAGGTTGTTAGGAACTGAACCACACAAAAATGGCTAAAGTTTGTTGATTTATTCTTTGGTCATTTTGGTAGAATGCTACTTCACTCTGAAGGCATGGAACGCGCAAAATGGTGGAGCAGCAGCTATTCTTGTAGCCGATGACAGGACAGAAACATTGATCACCATGGACACTCCTGAAGAAGGGAATGTTGTAAATGATGATTATGTGGAAAAGATTACTATTCCTTCTGCTCTTATAAGCAAATCCTTAGGAGATAGCATCAAGGAGGGTCTCTCAAATGGGGAAATGGTTCGCATAAATCTTGATTGGAGGGAAGCTCTTCCACATCCCGACGAGCGAGTTGAGTATGAATTATGGACAAATAGCAACGATGAGCGCGGGACAAAGTGTGACAATCAAATTAACTTTTTGAAGAGCTTTAAAGGGGCAGCTCAACTACTTGAGAAGAAGGGGTTCACTCAATTTACCCCTCACTATATAACTTGGTATTGCCCTAAAGAATTTCAGTTAAGCAAACAGTGCAAGTCTCAGTGTATAAACAATGGAAGATACTGTGCTCCAGATCCTGAACAAGATTACAATAGAGGGTATGATGGTAAAGATGTTATTCAAAACTTGCGCAGAGCTTGCTTCTTTAAAGTGGCAAATGAAAGTCGAAAGCCTTGGCAATGATGGGACTATGTGACTGACTTTTCAATCCGTTGTCCCATGAAAGAGAATAAATACACAGAAGATTGCTCAGTTCAAGTTATTAAATCTCTTGGTAGGTTGAGCTTTTGGTTCCTTAATTAACTTGTCTTTTGCTCATCTCATAATTCTAAGATAAGCTGTCTGTCCCTTCTCCTTCTTTTCTTCGAATTACTTCACAGGTGCTGATCTGAAGAAGATTAAAGACTGTGTTGGGGATCCTCAAGCAGATGTTGACAACCCTATTCTCAAGGCTGAACAGGACGCACAGGTTGATTTTCTAAAATGCAAACATTTTTATAAACAACAGACAGTATAGAGGTATGGGGTTGCTTTTGTAGATATCTTGACAGGGTTATTTAACTGTATTTTATTTTATAATTTGTTTTTTTAACTGCTTTTAGGTCAGTTGTCAAAACCAGCAGTTCTCAAGGCAATCTGCGCCGGATTCCAAGAGACCACTGAACCATCAGTTTGCTTAACTTCAGGTGCTTATTTTATCAACTTTTGTTGCTTTAAAATCATAAAACCCAATCCGTCCGTGAGGCCTAGCTCAAGTGGCAACCTCTCAGATGTGTGAATGTCAGGTGGCACTTGTCACTCCGTATACATTTCAAAAGAGAAAAATCATAAAACTGAACACTTCTTCTTTCTCATTTCTTCATTATGGTGTCAAGTTTTTCAGTTTTGATGAAAGGATTGTCTTGGTTAGTAGGTTTTAATCTATATAAAATTATAGATAGATTTGCAACCGACTCTTTGAAATTTAATCTTGTTGTGAAGCTAACAATTTACTGATTGTTCTTTGCAGATATGGAAACAAACGAGTGTTTGGAAAATAATGGCGGTTGTTGGTAGGACAAATCTTCTAACATTACTGCATGCAGGGTATTTGGTTAACTGAACTTTGTCAGGCACATTATTCTGAAAAGTTAATTTTGTTTTTTTGCTTCATGTGGGGTTTTTCTCTGATTACTGTCTGCATTGGTCTAAATATAGGACACGTTCTGAGGAAGAGTATGTGAATGCCCTGTTGTAAACAATGTAAAGTTTGTTGGTGATGGATATACCCACTGTGAAGGTAAATTGCTTTTTTGAATTCAGATGTGCTCCATGTGCCTCTCAATGCAACTTCCAAACAGAACACATTATTCCTAATCATGCATGGGAATTTTGAATTTCTTAACAGCTTCAGGAGTCTTAAGTTGTGAAGTGAACAATGGAGGTTGTTGGAGTAAAGAGCAAGGTGGAAGGCGTTACTCTGCTTGCCATGTATGTTGTTTTGTTTGTCCTTTTGTGCGTGCTTTTGGTTAGGAAGGGTGGAAGAAAGACCGATATGCTAGATATTAACTGTCATTTGTTTCCTTTTTTCTGAATTGATAATTGATAATGCAGAATGAGTACAATAAAGGTTGTGAGTGTCCACCTGGGTTCAGAGGCGATGGAGTCCTCTTGTGTGAAGGTACTCACTGTCCTATTTTTGGTGATTTTTCTAGTTTACAGTAAATACACATAAGAGAGAATTATTACTCTTAATGGACTTTACCATGAAGATGTTTGTTTGGAAAAGGCAAAATTTGTATTAATAGCGAGTGTTAAGGTACTTGAAACCTACTTTTTCTGATTATGTTGCAGATGTTAATGAGTGCAAAGAGAAATCAGCCTGCCAGTGTTCAGAGTGCAAATGCAAAAATACCTGGGGGAGTTATGAGTGTAAATGCAATAGCGGTTTGTTCTACTCACGAGAAAATGACATGTGTATGGGTGAGGCTCTTTTAGATTTTCTATCTCTTTCAATACCACTAGCAAAACTTCTAGGGACATGACCTTTCACTTTAGCCAACTCTTTTTACCCTTAAATTCTTTTGTCTTTTCATGATATTGTTTACATTCATTCATTAGCTTTAATGTATTTCTCATGCCATTGCCAGGATGGAATAAGTAAACAAGTATGATAATTATATTTTTGTTTTCTCTCTTTAATTTAAATGCACTAGGGAAAAGTATTGCAAATTATGAGAATGAATGATCTCAAGCAACCTTAACTTATTTTTAACTATTTTTGTATTGTAAATTCGACAGCTGGAGTGCCAATGGAGAACATACTTTATCTAGGAGGTCCAAACATTGCCTCAGAAATCTACAACAAGGAATATGCAAATGCTAGAATATGTGGAGCTGAGAAATGGAGGAATCCTAAGAGGATTATTTTTCAGCTCAGTTCTTTCCTGACTCCACCTCTGCACCTAAGAGGATTATTTTTCAGCATATTTTCCGAACTGCAGGTATTTATACCCATCAAATTTTAGCAGAAATGAAATTGTGGCGAGCTATTATAATTTTCATGATGCCCTCTGAAACAATGAGGAATTAATCTGGTGTCTAACACTACTCAATATTTTTTCCCTTCTCAATTTCTTACAAATTTCTTGTGATTTGGCAGGCTCAAGTCAGATGATGGAGCCATTGCTCTTTGAGAATAAGGCAAGAACATTAAGCTCCTTATAGGACATGATTATGTTATAGTTTCTTGTATTAACACTTGACTATATTGTGATCATGAAACAGGTTGACTTGGTTCTTTTTGGCCATGTGCATAATTATGGGAGAACTTGTTCCATATATCAGAAGGAATGTAAAGCCATGCCTACTAAAGATCAAAATGGAATAGACACATATGATAACAGAAATTACAGTGCTCCTGTACATGCTATTATTGGCATGGCTGGCTTCAAATTAGACAAATTCTCAAACAATGTAATACTAATTTTTCCTACTCAATCCACATATTTTCTCTTGCATACATTTATTCTTATATTCATCCATATATAGTCTTCAGGACTATGCTTATGGTTTTTGACTAACCAATGAAATTTATGTTCTCTTGCATTGCATGGATGGATAGGTGGAGAGCTGGAACCTTCAAACACTAGTGCAAAAATGACATTAGAATTAGACATTTAAAGTCAGGCGCTCAGATGCCTGACTACATAAGTGACGCGGTGGCAAACTTGTAATTAAAAAGCAAAACTCGCGAGTTTTAAAGTCAAGCGGATACACGCCTGACTTCTAAAGTGAACAAATAGGGAAAAAAGTAGACTTTAGAAGTCAGGCGTGTATTCGCCTGACTACATAAGTGACGCGGTGGCAAACTTGTAATTAAGGGTAAAATTATTTGTTTCTATTTTAATACTTTAGAAGTCAGGCGTGTATTCGCTTGACTTCTAAAGTACTAAAATAAAAAAAAACAGTTTCACTTACGCGAACACCCTTCTCACTCTCAGAATCGTTAATCTCTTCTCTCATTCTCTCATACGCGAACCCTAAGCTTTCTCACTCTCAGACCCTTCCGCTCTCTCCCCAGTTCGCGTTCGCCGCGGTGCTTGTCTCACTGCCGCGTTTCTCCTCCCCCTCACCTCTCACCGTCGCGTTTCTCCTCCCCCTCACCTCTCACCGTCGTCAGATCTCAGATCTCACCTCTCACTCCCTCATCAGTCATCACGCTCACTCGCGTTTCTCCTCCCCCTCACCTCTCACCGTTGCGGAATCAAAAGAACAAGTTGAGGAAAACGAAGTCATCGTTTTGAGTGAGGATAATGAAGAGGATGTCGCCGACGAAGTAGTAGACGATGGAGACGATGGTGACGATGAAGACGACGATGATGAAGATGAGGATGATGAAGATAAGGACGATGAAGAAGATGAAGAAGAAGCAGGTGACGGCGAACGTGGTGGTGACCCTAACGACGACGACGAGCAGGTTCCTCAATTAGTTTGATTTTCCTTTTAATTTATTTTTATTTTTCAATTTTTATTCTGTCGAGTTCTTGATGTCAAACTTCATGTAAGTGTTTCTATTCCTTTTCTTATCCCTTAAAATTGATTTTTTTCCTGGGGTTTTGGTTTCTGTGTTGTTTTTGTTTTGTTTGCTTGGTGAGAAAATTGATGTAGGGAAAAGTTTTTTTTTTTGAAGTTTCAACAATTTATGAATGGCCCTTTTTGTTTGGATAATGTGCTTTTTGTAAAGTGGAGAAAATTGTCTACCCTATGCTTATTCTTCTTCTTTTGGATTTTTCTTAAAATGCTTGATTTTTTAATGGGCAGGCAGAGGAAGGGAGCGATGAAGTCTATTGCCAAGTGTTGTTGATTCCTGAAAATGAGGTGAGGCTTATCTGTGACATGATTTTTCTTTGGTTCAGTTTGGTTTAAGAGAAAGTTCTGAAAAGGAAAAATATCTCAACTTCTGAATCTTGTATTCCAATGTCTTAGGCTTAGGTTCAAGTAAAAAAGTGAGTGAACAGAGTAATTGCGTTGGAACATACTTAATGTCTTTGGATAACAAACGAGACAATGGTTACATAGGATTTCGTTTTCTTTCTGTTTGTCTATGTCTATGTTAATGTTAGTACTGGCCCTGTCAACATAACCTTGCCAGAGAAAAATAGAAGTGTGTCTATTGGTCTCTTGTATTATTCTGGCAGTGCCTTTTTTAGTAGAATTTAAGTCTGAGTTTGTTTGAACTTGGGCTTTGATCCTATGTATTAATCTTTAGGGGTCAAGAAAAATCTTTAGTGAGCAGACTAATTATGTTGGAACTTGCTTAATGGATCAGTGTCAGTGTGTCATGTCTGGATAACAAAGGAGACAATGATTACACAGGATTTCGTTTTCTTTGTGTCTATGTCTATGTCTATGTCTATGTCTATGTTAATGTTACAAGTATTAGCCCTTTCAATATGAACTTGCCAGAGAAAAATATAAATGTGCCTACTTGTCTCTTGTATTATTATGAGAGTGAAAGAGTAAAGAGATTGGTGTACTAAATGGAGTGCCTTTTTTTAATAGATTTTAAGATTAATTTTGTTTGAACTTGGTCTTTGATCATAGCAAGTGGAGCAAAACTTGCGGGAAGGTGAAAATGATGCTGATGGGGAAGAGGATGATACCGAAGCTATTGTGAAGTCAACAACACCCCATATGTTCTGCAAAACTCTCACAGCTTCTGACACTAGCACTCATGGTGGATTCTCGGTGCCTCGTCGAGCAGCTGAAGATTGCTTTCCTCCCCTGGTAAACTTGAATTATATGATGCATTCTATTCTTATATACTACACTAGAGTATAATCTTTTTATGAATGCTTTGGCCTTACCCCAAGTTCAAAGTGTGTATTCTATCGTAGTTTTAAATTCTTGGAAGTACTTTGGTAGCATTTTAAATTTAATGTATATTGTTACTTTAGGATTACACGCAACAAAGACCTTCACAAGAACTTGTGGCTAAGGATCTCCACGGCCTGGAATGGAAGTTTCGACATATATACAGGGGTATGTCACTTATTTCACAATACATTGCCGACTGGATTGTTTAGGATTTAATTTGGTACATTGCCAATTGGATTGCTTGGGATTTAATTTTCTGCCGTTGCGTGAACAGGGCAGCCACGGAGGCATTTGCTCACAACTGGATGGAGTGCATTTGTGAACAAAAAAAAGCTTGTGTCCGGTGATGCTGTGTTGTTTCTTAGGTATAATAATGATCTAAATTTTAAACCTCTTACAGGAAATGTTTTAAGAGGTGGGGGATTAATTACTCTGTTATGTATTATAGGGCAGTAATTGTTTCATAAAAAAAGCAGTTTGTGTGCAAGTAGTCAGGTTAGCAGTTAGTATATAAGAATAAAAGGAAAAACTGCTGTCCAAAACCGTTATCCAGAAATGGAGTGAAGAATAGGGAAGGGATAGAAACAAAGCCTCTTGAATGCACTGCAGAAGTGTGTCTGTGTAATTCTGTTGTTGTGCAGTAGAAGTGTTGTAAATTTTGTTTCTGTTATGATAAATTCAGAAAATTGTCTCCATTTCTCTTTGTTTTGTACTAGTTCTATCATATTCTGAACCGCGACTAACATTTTACCATAAATTCAGGGGTGATGACGGAGAGCTAAGACTGGGGATTCGTAGGGCAACTCAGTTAAAAAGTGCTGTTGCAGCTCCCTCTGGCCTGCAATTGAATCCCGGGACTCTCATGGATGTTGTCAATGCGTTGTCGAAAAGATGTGCATTTAATGTTTGCTATAATCCAAGGTAATTTTTCTTGTTACTCACTAGTAGTTTCCTCATGAGTTGGTGAGTGTAATCTGTACACCTGTTAGCTTATATCTATAATGTTGGAATGATTTTTGTTTGTATGAGAAGAGGATTGGGGGACTCGGAAGTCAGAAGGTGGTTTCCTTTTAATACATAATAATGAACAGTTTCTGGTTTCACCTCTGTTCTAGCGAAGAGATTTGGTTTGATAGAAGAAGTATATGAAGTTGTGATCATTCCTATTACATATACTTGAATGCTTCTCGACATTTCTGGTTGCTCCGCAAGCTTTGTATGTATAGGTGTTAAATTACAATCAGAGAGCAAGAAAAGTCAAGCTAATTAATCCACCATTTCATGCATTCAAAGTATTTTTTTACAGGAAGCTCTGCTTTATGACTATCATTTATATTTAATTCTATTCTTTTTCGAATATTACTGGTTTGGTCTCCCTCTCCCTGCTCTCTCTCTCTCTCCATTGTTTTCTTGCTGACCCAAGTGAGCAATACACTTTAGAGCATAAAGTAGGTAATAAGTAATAACAACCATCAATAGATAAACCAATGGTTAATATTACAAGCACATTATAACAGATCACAGTTGTTAAAACTTAAAATAACAACCTTGATTTTCTCACTTCATCCTTTAATCACTTTAGAGGAGCCAAATCATTTTCTTTCACCCTTAATGGTCAAATTGCCAAGAATGGAGCAGTATATCTAGTTTGGTTTCTAATTTCTAAGACTCTGGTACACAGCATACTTTTGAGGTGTTTCTTTGGTAGATTTACAGTGGAACAGGAAGGCTCTTTTATTGATAGGTTTCTTGTATTTGGTTGTTGGTTTTCCCCTTAGGTTTTCTGAGGGGGATTCCTCCTCCTCTGTTCTTTTGTGCGTCCTTTTTTCCTTATGATATTTTAAAAAAAATTATGTTGCTTATCTAAAAAAAAAATTTATGAAACAATATACTGTCAGATCACAGCCATGTTTTTTGTTTACTTGCAGGAACTTTGTAGAAAGGGAGGCATTCTTTTCCTTGCTCAGTCTATCTTGAAGTTGAACATTCAATCATCCTTTCCAACTAGGATTGTGGCTGGAATTTCAAGGCTAAAAGCCAAAATACTCTCCATTGTGAGTCCTATGACAAAATCTACTATAAATGCCTGCTTTTGAATTTAATCTGCTTGATAATTTGTGCAAATTAGATGGTAATTGTTGGCACCACCGTTAGGTTGTCGCCATATGACCTGGTGGTCACAGATTCGAGTTATGGAAACAGTCTATCTGTCGTGGGGGTGAGGCTGTGTGTGTTTGACCGTCCCCAGCCATCATGATAAGGGGAACTTTGTGCTGTAGGCAGCCTGTTTCTTTATCTTTTCTAAAATTCTGCATATTATGAATGAATAACACCATCACTACTTTCTTTATGCAGCTTCTGTGTTTGTGTGAAGCAGAAAGCCTTTCTTATCTTGATGAAGTAGCCAACTCATCACAAAGTTTAGATTTGGCTAAATCTGTTGCATTGGAGGTTAGTTTTCAACATATAGCTTATTATGATGCAAACATGTTGAGGATCACAGTCTCCAGTGTTTGTGGGATTTTGCTGATAATTGGTTGATGGAAATTATTACCTGAAATGGCTTAACTTTGATTGTATTGACTTTTTGACCACTTCCTAATCATGGTATAGATAGACGTCATTCTTTAGTCTGTACTAATATACCCAGTTTCAGAATTCTTTCCTTTTCTTTTCTTCTTTACAATTTTGCAAGAAGTGAGACTTATATTCTGTACTTATCCAAACAGTGTTTGGCATGTCAAACAACATGAAGTTATGAACATCAAAAAATTTACCTTCATCTTTTATAATTCCCTCTCTGATTTATATTTTAGTTCATTGGAAATTGACACACCCTTTCAGTTACAAATTCCATTTGCTCTGTTTCTTAATTTCTACTCTCCATATTTTAAGGTAATAAATTAATAATATCATTTGGGTCTTATAAATTAGTGGGGGTGCTATAAAGACTCTAGTGAGTACAAATTTTTCAACATTCTCTTAATTTGTAAACTTTCCTCTTGTTGGTGTTCTATTAGGGAGAAGAGAAGAAGGAGACGGGAAATTGTCAAGCAATTGATGCAGCAACGCTAGTGATACAACATCCAAGTGGAAAAACAGAGAGATTTTATTCACCTATGAGTGCTAGGCAAGTTATGAAAATGAACCCTGCTCATTGTGTTGCTGGTGTATTTTTTGAGGAGTTGTTTTGCTCTTTGATGTGTATTAGAAATTTTATTAGAAAAATATATGTCTTCATACACAACTCAACACATTACGGTTATATATGTTGTTTATGATGTGTAACCTTTTGAAAACCTTAATAGATGTACTTCTGCAACTTTAAGTGCAACCTTTTGTACTTTTGTACTTCTGTCTGCTGGTTTTGCTGGTATATATGCAAGGAGAATGACCAAAATTCGTATAACCAGGGTCTATGTAGGCGTATAAAACCAAAATTTGAAAAAAAAATAAAATACTTTTAAAGTCAGGCGTATTTAAGCCTGACTTAAATTAGAAAAAAAAAACTTTTAAAGTCAGGCGTAAGCCTGACTTAAAAAAGGACATTTAAAGTCAGGCGCAATAATGCCTGACTTTAAAACAGACTTACGAAGTCAGGCTCAGGCTCAGGCTTGACTTTAAAACCTACTTACGAAGTCAGGCCATAAATGCTTGACTTTAAAACAGACTTACGAAGTCAGACCATATATGCTTGACTTTAAAACAGACTTACGAAGTCAGGCTCAGGCTCAGGCTTGACTTTAAAACAGACTTACGAAGTCAGGCCATATATGCTTGACTTTAAAACAGACTTACGAAGTCAGGCTATCGCTTGACTTTAAAACGCCTGACATACAAAGTCGACTTAATAAAAGTCAAGCTTGCGCCTGACTTTAAATCCCTTTTTCGCCTGACTTTAAATCCCTTTTTTGCACTAGTGAAAGGATTTCTGAGTTTGGTTATTTAAGAGCACATGCTACTAGGAATGATTTAAACTTAGAGGTAATTAGTAATTTAGTATTTACATACTTAAATCACAATCTCACTCACCACTTACATATCTTAATTAATACCAATATTATACTGACTATTGGAGTTAGAGATTCCACTAAGACCACCACCAGCTCTTCCAGATAAGGTCTGCATTGTGTAGTTGTCAGATAAGCTCTTCCAGATAAGGTCTGCATTGCTACTCTTCTTTTGCGTAGTTGTCATGTGCATGAATAAATGTCTGGATTTTGAAATGTTTAAACTTTAAAGCAACATATCTTTGAGGGCAATTTTTTGAAAAATTTATGATGTTACGGTTGGTGAAAATGTGACCAACATGAGGAGAATTGAACAATTTTGGAGTATGGTATGAAGGTTATGATGGACTGATTTTGATATATGGCATCACTACATCGTAGCTTAACTACCAATGAATATCCTTTTTCATGAATAGATATTGAATTATTCTAGTATATTGAGAACCTTTTCTATTATTAGCCCTCCCTAATGATTATAGTTAGTAGTAGAAAGTTTGTAAAATAGAAAGTTCATTATGATAATAAATTTTCCATTATTGTGTTTATTGCATAACTTTCTAAAGAAAATTATGCTTCATAAATTCAATATTTATCTTTTGCCATATTATAATGATTACTTTCCATCATGTTTATATATTTGTAGTCTAAAACTTCTACTAAGAATCTGATTTGGCTGACAGGTATCAAGTCCTTGCTGGAATTATTGAACAGAGGATTTTGGAGCCTATGTTGCACCAGCACAAGCTTATACTCAGTGCAATTTGCTTTGCTGTTCGATCCGGCAATGCTTGACAGATGGGTGGATTATGCTCGTTGGATAGGGGTTCACTAAGCTTCTTTGCTGGACATCACAATACATTTTAACTTCTTGAGAGGTTTGGTCGTAGGATTAGCCCAATAGGATTATTAGCCCAATAGGTTTGGTGTCTATATGTCAATTAAAGAATACTTATTGATCGTACCTGATCAATACGATGGGTTGTTGTTGATGATGTTGCTCGGTCGCTGGGATGAGGGACCGAGTTCTGAGCCGCACGCGGGTGGTACCTGCAAAGGCACTCCAACGCTCAAGTCAGAGGTGCTTCAACGGGCAGGGTCACAAGGTGAGTAAAACATACCTGAAGCCACATGCTGGTGTGGTATATATAAGGCTGGCGTTCTAGCCGTTGCGGATTTTACGGGACCGGCCGCATCTTGTAACAGCCCAGGTCCACCGCAGCGGCCACCCCGGTCCCACTGTTACCTCACGGTCTTTTCTACCCCCCTTGTAGAATTTTTGCCTTCCGTGGGAATCGAACCTTGCACCTGAGGCATAAGTGCAAGTTAAACCCCCTTCCCACTACCAATTGAGCGCGCGCTCAATTGGTAGTGGGAAGGGGGTTTAACTTGCACTTATGCCTCAGGTGCAAGGTTCGATTCCCACGGAAGGCAAAAATTCTACAAGGGGGGTAGAAAAGACCGTGAGGTAACAGTGGGACCGGGGTGGCCGCTGCGGTGGACCTGGGCTGTTACATAAAAAAGGCGCGCTCAATTGGTAGTGGGAAGGGGGTTTAACTTGCACTTATGCCTCAGGTGCAAGGTTCGATTCCCACGGAAGGCAAAAATTCTACAAGAGGGGTAGAGAAGACCGTGAGGTAACAGTGGGACCGGGGTGGCCGCTGCAGTGGACCTGGGCTGTTACACATCTTGCGGAGCAAGGCAGATGATGGGCCGCGCTGGGCCTACTGATCAAAATTGGGTTTCGAGCCCACTCCAGAACAGTTGCCCCCCAAGCCTGGGTCGCCTGGGGGCGGGCTAAGGCTTGATTCCTTGCCCCCCAGCGTGGTCGAACGTAACCTGGTCGATCGCTGATTATTTGATTGCGTGGTCGCTGCCACGCGGCCTAGTCACACGGGACCAGGTGCCGTCTCGGGGGTGACGCCTGACAATCAATCGTCACGAATACTGAGGCGACAGTTACTTTAATGAGGTGACGTTTAGAGACTCGAGGAGTTTAAGTAATGATGGCACATGAAGAGTGGCGCCTCTTCGCTTCCGGCCCATTATATATAGGGTTCGAGGGGATTTCCATTTACACATTTCTTCGATCTCCTCTGCTCTCGCTGATCGCTCGCTTCTGCCAAAGCTCGCTCGCTTCTGCCAAAGCTCGCTCGCTACCGTCGAAGCTCGCTCGTTCTCGCTAAAGCTCGCTCGTAATCATCTTGCTCTAATTTCAGGTAACTGCGACCGCTCTTACTTATTTGAGTTTTTATGTTACACCTGATGGAGGGGGTGTCAGGTCTGGGGACGACCACGTCGCCCCTTCCCACGCGCGAGCAAGACCCTGACTGTTATTCCCCTCCACAGGTTCATTCTGGCGCGGACTAAACAAACCCGCCGTATATTTGGAGTCCCGGCCGTTTCTCTTGCGCAAAATATGACACGACCAGTGGAACAGAGTCCTGCGCACTACCGGTTGTCTTCTTTCAGTGACGAATCTTCTTCCTCTGGGTCTTCGACCCAGAACTCGACTTCATCTAGCAGATCCGGAACGCGGCCGGACAGAAGTGTTGTCCCGTACTCCGAGGTTGTGGTTGCTGATAATGCAGAGAGCAACGCACGGGTTGACTGTGAGGAAGGTGTGGGCCATGCTGCGACCGACGTAAACGAGACGGCCTAAAGAGATCAACAGGGCGACCATGGAGAAGATCCTGAGGTTGCTGCTGCAAAGGATATGTCTTGGGTTTCTCTCAACCTGAGAGGTCAGCGCAGCAAGATTCAACGGGGGAGCCAAGACCTGGAGTTTCTTGCGACCGAACTAAATGAAGGTTGGAGGGTAGAAGGTATGGCCAAGGGGGAAGATATTGCGGCCTGGACTGATGTGTTAAAATTCACAATGTACCGCATCGTTTTCGAACGCATGGGTATAATCCCGCCATTCACCAGGTTCCAACGCCAGGTTCTACGGTATCTTCAGGTCGCCCCTTCTCAGCTGAACCCGAACGCTTGGGCGTTCCTGCAGGCGTATGAAGATGTCCTTGCGGTTCTGAGACGACCGGTCTCCATACGACTGTTCTTCAATTTGTTTGAGATGAGCTATATTTATGAAAAAGGCTCCAAAGGCGCCCGCAAGGAAGCGGTCTCATTCAAAAACCGGTCAACATACAACTTCAAGCCCTATATGGAATCGTTGACGACCGGGTGGAAAAGGGAATTCTTTTGGGTTGTTCCTGAGTCGGCCGAGGCCCACAGAGGTATCGCCCAAATGTCCAATGATCAAGAAGGAACCCCCCTGTTTCCTACGGTGTGGAGTTTTAACCACTTCTCCAAAAAGCCGGGCCAGTATGCTTTCAAGGACGCTGATCTTGACGACCTGGACAGGGGGACGATCCATAGATTGAGAAGGATTGCGTCCCTAGTCCCTGAGGGTCGCATAAGGGTTAAAAACATTGTGGATGCTCGTTCCAAGAAAAATGTCAAGGCCGCTCTTGGTCGGTGGTCGCTCACGCATTTTATTTTCTGTCACTTTGTTTTGTTAACTGTTTCTAACCATCTGCTTTTGCCTTTGCAGTTAAGATGGCCAACATGAATGACTTTGACCTGTTGGAGCAATGGGCGGCCGAGGACGGCGATACTTCACCCGTCCGCGTCATACCTGCGGCTCAATCTGGGGGTACGCCTCAAACTGCTGTGACCGGATCTCAGCCTGATCGTCAGGCTCCTCGGGCGGGCACACCAGCACCAGCCATTGATCTGAGCAGCCCACCCAAAAATCAAGGAAAACCCAAGAGGAACAGGTCGGTCGACGATGGGGGCGAGAAGAAGAAGCATAAGAGTGGAAAAAGCCACGGGCACATCCGGTCGCCCAACATCGACCTGCTTGGGTTGGGTGATGAAGACTGCGCTCGTTTCAAGGAGGAACCTTTCGAGGTGATGGCCGAGGCAATGAAGGCCGCTGGTATTCTGTTCAAGAAATACCAAGATGAAGAATCAGATCGCCTGGAAGGTAGGCGCCTTGCCCATAGATATTCATTGCTTGAAGACGACCTAGTCGATAAAAACTTTAAATTGAATTCTGCCTTGTCATTGCTCGCAGAAATGAGGGGCGAGCGAGACGACCTGCTCAAGAAAATGAAGGAGCTCGAACCGAGAATCGAAGCGGCCGCTGACAATGAGAGGAAGCTTGTCGAAGCGGAGCGCCAGCTTGTGGCTGCTGTCTCTGCTCAAACACTGGCCGAGTCTTCTCTGGACAAGGCGGTCGCTGACAAGGAAACAGCTGAGAAAGAGGTCGAACGCCTCTCTTCCAAGACTAAAGAGCTGTCGAGCCAGGTCGCTGGGCTGAAAACTGAGCTGGAGGCAGTGGAGGCGGAAAAGAACAATTTTAGAGGTCGCTACAAGGACGTTCTTGACAAGGCGAAGGGAGCTGCGGAGGGTCAGTTCGAAAATGCGGTCGGCCAGATCAAGATCCTCTACCCTGATCTTTATGTCGATCGTGAGATTGTGCAAAGCAGCCATCGCGCGATCGATCAGCAGATCGTCCGCCCCAAGAAGATGTCGAAAGGGAAGGTCCTTCAAGAAGAGGCAGTTATCTACCAAGCCCCCGGCGACTCTTAACTTGTGACTTTCTTCTGAATTGTAATCTTGGCCCGCCTGCGAGCGGTGTTTGAATTGTAATCAATGACAATTTTATCATGAACATGACCTGTTTAATCGCTTTTGTAATTCGACTTGATTCTTTTTATCATGAACATGACCTGTTTAATCGCTTTTTTATTCGGTAACACTTTTTCAGGCCGCTCGGCGGCTATCGTTTGGGCCATTCGATGGCACTCTTTTAGGCCGCTCGGCGGCTATCGTTTGGGCCATTCGATGGCACTCTTTTCAGGCCGCTCGGCGGCTCTCGCTTGGGCCATTCGATGGCACTCTTTTAGGCCGCTCGGCGGCTATCGTGTGGGCCATTCGATGGCACTCTTTTCAGGCCGCTCGGCGGCTCTCGCTTGGGCCATTCGATGGCACTCTTTTAGGCCGCTCGGCGGCTCTGGATTGGGCCATTCGATGGCGCTCTTCTGGTCGCTCGACTGCTACTCGCATGGTGAGCGACCGTGCATTCAATTTGCATGAAAATAAATTACACAAGTCAAATTTTAAGGTCAGTCCTCGGTAAAAAACCCCTTTGGGGAAAAAGAGCGACCGCCTATTCTTTATTGATCAATAATTGTTTACAACTTAGACATAATATCTTCTCAATTTGTCAGCGTTCCATGTTCTGGGGATGGTCGCCCCTTCCATGGTTTCCAGCTCGTACGCTCCCTTTCCAGTCTTGCTGATGACACGGTATGGTCCTTCCCAATTGGGGGCGAGCTTTCCCTGGCGGGCGTTCTTATTCCCTACGTCGGCCCTCCTGAGGACTAGCTGCCCAATGGAGAATTCCCCCTTCTGGACGCGAGCGTTGTACCTGGCAGCGACCTTCTGCTTAATGAGCTGCTCTCTAAGTGACGCCTTGTTTCGTAGCTCTTCAATCAGGTCGAGCTCTTCCCTTGTTGCTTGCTCATTTGCGGCCGGGGTTGGTGGGTTGGTCGTCCTCCAACTTAGCTCTCCCATCTCAATCGGGATGACAGCGTCAGTACCATAGACCAGTCTAAATGGTGACTCCCCGGTCGATGAGTGGGGGGTCGTTCTATAGGCCCAAAGGACCGACTGTAGCTCTTCTGTCCAATTGCCTTTGGCTTCATCTAACCTTCTTTTCAGCCCGCGCAGCACTACCCTGTTGGCCGCTTCTGCCTGGCCGTTGGTTTGTGGGTGCTCGACCGAGGTGAAACGCTGTTTCACACCTAGGTCGGCCAACATTTCTCTGAACTTCCTGTCTGCGAACTGAGTTCCATTGTCTGTCACCAATTGCTGGGGCACTCCAAAGCGGGCGAGCACGTTTCTCCCAAAAAACTTAGATACCTTCGCTGAGGTAATGGTGGCAAGTGGCTCTGCTTCTATCCACTTGGTGAAGTAGTCGATCGCGACGATCAGGAATTTCAGCTGACCTGGTGCAGGTGGAAAAGGACCGAGCAGGTCCATGCCCTACCAAGCGAACGGCCATGGTGGGGTTAAGCTGTGTAGTTCTGATGAGGGCGCTATATGTATATCGGCATGGATCTGGCATTTCTTGCACTTCTGAACAAGTAACTTAGCGTCCTCATCCATGGTCGGCCAATAGTATCCGGCCCTGAGCGCCTTCTTAGCAATTGACCGACCACCTTGGTGGCTACCACAGTCTCCTTCATGTATGTCTCTAAGTACATGGTCGGCTTCGACCAACGTAAGGCATCTCAGCAATGGGGATGAAAAGCCCCTTCTATACAGTCTTCCTTCAATCACTGAGTACTTGGTCGCTCGTAACCTCAGGAGTTTTGCTGCCTTCTGGTCGCAAGGTTCTACCCCATTAAGAATATATTGTAGGATCGGAGTGATCCAGTCTTTATCCAAGTCGACCGTTAGAATGGCTAATGGTTGGGCGGGCTTAGTAGACACGCTCGGCCGCGTTAATGTTTCCTGAATTAGACTTCTGTGATTCCCAGGAGCCTTTGTACTAGCTAGCTTTGATAGGATATCAGCCCGGACGTTCTCGGTCCTGGGGACGTGCTTAACTTCTGCTCGGTCGAATTGCTTGAGCAGATCCCTTACCTTAGCCAAATAATTCTTCAGGATATCATCCTTTGCGTCGTATAGGTCCTGAATTTGGGATACTACCAGTAGAGAGTCAGAGTGAAGTTCGACACGGTCGACATTGAACTCTTTGGCTAGCTGCAGCCCGGCAATGCACGCTTCATACTCGGCCTGATTGTTTGAAGTGTGAAATGCAAAAGTTAATGAGACTTCAACAGTAAGTCCTTCTGAGTTCTCAAGTATCAAACCGGCCCCACTTCCTTTGCTGTTGGAGGACCCGTCGACGTGCAAAGTCCAGGTCGTGATGGTCTGATCGTTGGGTATTGGAGTCATTTCAGCGATGAAGTCGGCCAACACTTGTGCCTTAGCGGCCGATCTAGACTCGAACTTGATCCCAAACTCACTGAGTTCCACAGCCCACTTGATCATACGCCCTGCAAGGTCAGGTCGGTGAAGGATTTGCCTAATAGGCTGGTCGGTCCTTACCACGACCTGATGGGCCACGAAATAAGGGCGCAATCTACGGGTGGCCACAAGTAACGCTAAGGCTAGCTTCTCGATCTTCTGATATCTGATCTCCGGGCCTTGAAATACCTTGCTTATGAAGTAAACAGGATTCTGCTTCAGGTCGCTTTCTCTGACTAGAACGGCGCTCAGGGCTTCGTCCGTTATGGCCAAGTATAAGTAAAGTGTCTCACCCGGTTGTGGCTTGGTCATGATGGGCGGGTTGGTCAGTGCCGCCTTCAGCTCGTCCAATGCTCACTGGCATTGGTCAGTCCATTCAAACTCGACCTCCTTCTTCAAGAGCTTGAACAGTGGAAGTGATTTGCATGCTGATTTAGGTATAAATCGTGACAGGGCAGCGACCATGCCATTCAATTGCTGGATCTCTTTTTTCGTAGTGGGCGGCCTCATGTCGGCGACCGCCCTACACTTATCAGGGTTCGCTTCAATCCCTCTCTCTGTTAAGTGGAAGCCCAGGAACTTGCCCGCCCTTACCCCGAAGGTGCACTTCTCTGGATTCAACCTCAAAGAATTCTTCCTTGCTTCCTCAAAGATTTCCTTTAGGTCGTTACTGTGGTCTTGATCGGTTTTGCTTTTGATGATCATATCATCTAAGTAGACCTCTGATATTCGACCGATCTGCCGCCTGAAGACTTTGTTCATCATCCTCTGGTAGGTCGCTCCGGCGTTCTTCAGACCAAAGGGCATTACCTTGTATTGGAAATTTCCACGATCGGTCATGAACGCGGTCTTATGCCGATCGGGTGGGTACATGGTGATTTGGTTGTATCCTGAATAGGCGTCTAGAAAAGACAGAAGTTTATAGCCCGCAGCCCCGTCGACCAATTTGTCAATGTTTGGCAGGGGAAAGGCGTCCTTCGGGCATGCCTTATTCAGGTCGGTATAGTCGACGCACATGCGCCACTTACCATTTTTCTTCTTTACCAAAACGACGTTGGAAAGCCATGTTGTATACTTAATTTCCTCAATGAAATTGGCCTTGATGAGGTCGTCAACTGCCTGGGCGGCCGCCAATGCTTTCTCTTCGCTCTGAGTTCGCCTCTTTTGTGCGACCGGCCTCGCTGTCTCATCAACGGACAGTTGGTGGCAGGCAATTTCAATTGGGATCCCGGGCATGTCTGATGCCTGCCATGCAAAAAGGTCTGCGTACTCCCTGAGGCAGGTGATGAGCTCTTGCTTGTCTTCTTCAGGTAGGTCGCTCCCCAACTTAACTGTCTTAGTTGGGTCGTCCATTAACTGAACATCGATCAATTCCCCGTGGGGCTCAGGCCTCTTCAGTTTATTCTTTAGCTCGCGGGCTAAATCGTCGTCGTCGTCCTCAGGGTCGCTATCAGGGTCGTATCGAGCATCCAGGTCGGCCACATTGACCTGATGCCCCTCTCCAAGATTCTGAGGTTTAGCATTTTCTACCTCCATATCACAAATCTCTTGATAGAGGAAATGGCTCCTCATGGCCGCCTCCATGTCGGCCATCACTGTCACAACTTGGTCGTTTTTACTGTAAAACTTCATCTTCAGGTGTACAGTTGAGGCTACGGCCTCCAACCTTCCCAGTGTTGGGCGGCCAATGATGCAGTGGTAACACGATTTGATTGGCAGAACTAAGAACGTCGTTCTGACCATCCTGTAAGACGTGCTGCCACTCGTATCATCTCCAAAGGTAACAAGTAGTTCTATCGTCCCCAGTGGGTAGGTGGTCGCCCCATTGAACCCGGTCAATGGGGTTGGGACGGCTTGCGGAATGATCTCGCTCCTATCCACATTTAACTTGTCAATCAATTCTTCGAACATGATGTCGGCCGAGCTTCCTTGGTCGACCAGTATTCTTCTGACCTCAGTGTTGGCCATTACGGCCGATACTACCAAAGGGACATAATTATTAACTTTTCCATCAAGCAAATCTTCGTCCCCAAAGGAAATGGGCGGCCTATTCGAGGCCGGCCGTGGGGTTGAAGTTGAACCGACCATCATGAGTTCGTTCCACTTCCTCTTCATCGCCTTGTTGGACTCTCTGATGTCCAACGGATTACCTCCATGGATGACCATGGCTACATTGCGGCCCTTCGACTGTCTGGGGTCACGTTCTTCCTCTGAACTGTTACGCGCTTGCTCGATCGTTGAGTTAACGATCGCTTTACCCTTGTCATTGGCGGGTTGGCCAACAGCTCTTCGTTCAGGGCGATCGTTACCTTCATCTTTGACATATTGCCTCAACTTTCCCTTCTGTATGAGATCTTCTATGTCATCTTTTAGGGCCATGCAGTCATTGGTGTCATGCCCCTTGCTCTTGTGGTATCTGCAGTATTTCTTGGTGGGCCGACCTCCTTTCTTCAGCACTAGGGGATCAGGTCGCCTCACACCAGTGAATTCGATGTTCTGGCACTCCGTGAAGATCTGGGCGATCGGAGTGTTCAACTTTGTACGATGCTCGTACTTCTTAGGCCGGTACTCGGGCTTACTGTCTTGCCCCTTGGCCGGCCTGCCGTTCTCTTCCTTGGGACGCGCGCGGGCGCCCTTATCAGCGGCCAATTGCTCTTCATAGCCCATATGGTCGTTGGCCCTTCTAAGGAACAGGCCGAGGTCGTAATAGCGGTTCAAAGAGAACTCTTCAGCAAATCTGTGGTTCTTTCTTATACCACGCTTGAGATACTTCAGCTTGTCCGTGTCTGATAGGTTGCGGACTGTGTCAGCCTCTGTCATGAACCGGTCGATAAACTCCCTCAACGATTCATTCTCTCCTTGGACGACCGAGTCCAAGTGCTCTTCATAGCGATACTGACAACGGTTGGCTATATAATTGGCCAAGAACATTGCCACAAGACCTTCCCAAGAAGAGACGGAGTTAGGGCGCAGGGATTCCCACCATTCTAACGCCCGGCCTTCGAGTGACTGAGGGAACAGTCTGCACTTCATCGTCCGGCCTAGCTCTCTGTAGCTACAGTAGTTGTTGAAGTACATGAGGTGCTTATCTGGATCCCCACGGCCGTTAAACTTATTCAGGTTTGGGGGCTTCCTCAGGTCCCTTGGGATGCGATATCGTCTAATTTCGCTGGTGAAAGGCCCTTGTCCGGTCGGGATGGGATTCTGCCTGTAGGGCTGCATTGCGGCATAAGCTTGGTCGACGGGCAAACCGTAAAGGCCGATCGGCTGGCCAAGGAGTCTGTCAGCAATTGGAGGGCGTCCATGGTATTGTGGAGCATGTGGCGACGACCGTCTTCTAGGCCGCTCTGAATTGTTCCTTCTTGGTTGGCTGGTGGCACGGGAGACATCTCTAATCTCCCCGTTACGGTAGTCGTCAAACTCCTCATACGAGTCCCACGACCTGCTTCTTGATCGTCGGGATCCTGAGGACTCGTTTGACGAGTATCTTGTTGGTGACCCTTCTGACTCTGGTCGGTAGCTTGAGTCAGCATAGTCGTAATCTTCCTCGGGGGAACGTCGGTGGCGGCTTCTTCGACGAGGGGGCGACCTGTGAACGATCGCCCTTCTTGAAGGATTGCGTCGGGATACGCCTCGACGAGTAGGAGCTTCTCTCCGTGGTGGTGAACGATGGGGCCGGGTTGGTTGCCCTCGGTGACCGCTGTCCGCACGCGGGCGGATTGAGATCGAGCCTCTCTCATAGCGTTCGATCAGCTCGTCTCGATCAGCAATCACTTGATTCTTCTGCTCCAGAATTTGTATAAGTGCCTGGGTCACATGCTCTGGCAATGCTTCTGGGATTCCAGCTTCGGCCAGCTCGGCCGGTAGTTGCTGGACCGGTTGTATAACTGGCCCGCGGCCTCCCTGTACTGAGGGTTCTTGGCGAGGCTCATCTTGTGATTCATGAACGGTCACAGGCATGCCCTCTGGGGTCCGTTGAGGTCGGTTCTGCCCAGAGGTGTTGAGCCTAGAAGAAGTGCGTTTCTGGCGTGGCGGCATGGTTTGATGTGGAATAGCGCTCGGGCCTCCCACTGTGGTCGCCAATTGATCGTACCTGATCAATACGATGGGTTGTTGTTGATGATGTTGCTCGGTCGCTGGGATGAGGGACCGAGTTCTGAGCCGCACGCGGGTGGTACCTGCAAAGGCACTCCAACGCTCAAGTCAGAGGTGCTTCAACGGGCAGGGTCACAAGGTGAGTAAAACATACCTGAAGCCACATGCTGGTGTGGTATATATAAGGCTGGCGTTCTAGCCGTTGCGGATTTTACGGGACCGGCCGCATCTTGCGGAGCAAGGCAGATGATGGGCCGCGCTGGGCCTACTGATCAAAATTGGGTTTCGAGCCCACTCCAGAACACTTATCATTGTTGTCAATTAAATAAACGAAGTTGGATGTTCATGTATTGTCATTTCCTATTTCCTAATACTCTTACTTATATATATATATATATATATATATATATATATATATATATATATATATATATATATATTTGATTTGACTATGAATTTTATATCAGTGCTTGTCAAATTTATATGTTTAAATCACTATATATATTTGGGGAATTGTGCCCGAGCTTGGGTGTATATGAGATTAAACCAAAAATTTGAAAAAAAAAATTTTTTTAAAGTCAGGCGCAATAATGCTTGACTTTAAAACTACTTACGGAGTCAGGCAAGAATAAATGCTTGACTTTAAATCATACATACGAAGTCAGGCAAGAATAAATGCTTGACTTTAAAACAGACTTAAGAAGTCAGGCAAGAATAAATGCTTGACTTTAAATCATACATACGAAGTCAGACAATAATAAATGCTTGACTTTAAAACAGACTTACGAAGTCAGGCGAAATAAATGTTTGACTTTAAAACAGACTTACGAAGTCAGGCAAAATAAATGCTTGACTTTAAATCAGGCTTACGAAGTCAGGCTATCGCTTGACTTTAAAACTCCTGACATACAAAGTCGACTTAATAAAAGTCAAGCGGGCGCCTGACTTTAAATCCCCTTTTTGCCTGACTTTAAATCCCTTTTTTGCACTAGTGAGGGGAGCGTCTCCTGCCTCTGACATGCTGAAAGCACGAAGTTGAAGGACAAAGGCTTCCCCACGCCTCAACAACTCAGATCACGAATCAATAAAATTTTGCAAAAAGCTCAATTGACAGAAGCTCACATATTTACAGCAATCAGAAAGTTATTCTCCACAAGGAAGTGGGCCCAAATGCAACTACAAAGCGACGGTTAGACTCAATACGACCTACCAAGGCAGACAGGCAGGCGGAAAGCCAAAGCAAAAGGGGAATCCAATCCAATTCAAAAAGATTGGGTTTTTGCATCTCATACTTAATCTTTGGTGCATTAAGATGATCAAGGCAAGACCAACTCGTTCACCTTTAACTCTCCATTCAATCAAAGGTCCAAAGAAAAGGCGCACAGGCGCGAAGTCATCAGTAAGGCATGAGACCATGAGGTCTTAGGCAGCACGAATAAGACCATGAGGTCCCACGCATCAGGCAAGAGGCCACGAGGTCTCGGGTTTCAGCCACCAGACACGAAGACAAGCATAAGCAGGGGACCTTGGGGTCTCAGTCTTCTTCTCCCTCTTTCTCACCCTTTGGGTCTCGCCTCTCCCTCTTTCGTGGAGTGGGTTAGATTTTGCAAAGGGTAGGAGTTCACTTCCTCGACCGAAGCCATGAAAACAGTTACTAGGCGATAAGAAGACGCCTCGTAACCACAAACTATCAGGTGCTTCCGAGAGCAATGATATTGTCGGCAGCAACCGGCTATCCCGCCGGGACGACCCGAAACAACCTGCAGAGGAGGATTAGCCGACAGGTACGATGTCAACAAAGACTTCAAGCCAAGACCATCCTCCGGAATAATCTCGGCTTGGGGGGCAACTGTTCTGGACTGGACCAAGAGGCCCATTCAGCAATTAGACAATGGATAGGCCCAATCATTCTGATCCACGTCCACCATAAATCAGCCCATTTGTGGCTCTCACGCTTGGATGGCCCAGATTCATCCGATCGATCTAACGACTCAAATCCTGCACGAATCTCTATAAATACTGGTTCACATTGCCCTAATTAGACACATTCTCATTCCTAGATATGACTACACTCTCTTATTCCATATACTGACTTGGGCGTCGGAGTGACATTGTAGGTGCCCCTCGGGATCCTTTCAACACTCCGCTCGGAATGCAAGAGACCTACCAACAGCAGTCACCGCAGCGCTGCTAGGTACTGAACAAACGTTAAAGGACTCGAGATACTAGAGAGGTCGCACATTCGTATTTTAATTTATTTAATATATTTGGCATAGAGTTTAATTTATATACACAATAGGTGTATGCATGTTGTACACTATCTACTAATCACGTGGTGACACATCATTAAAGAGAAATTAGTCGATTGGTAACCACAGTGGCGAATCCAGGATTAAAAAATAGAGTGTTCCTTTTGTGCAACTTGGGGTGTATTACCACTAACAGTGTTCCCGTGGATTCAAACACAGCCCCTTTTGTGTAAAGTTTAGGGTGTATTACCACTAAGCCACTGATGTTTATGCAAAGTTTGGGGTGTATTACCACTAAGCCACTGATGTTTGGGTCTGCCACTGGGTAACCAACCACTCCATGCATTGTGATTGATAGTGGTTGTAAAACCCTATACACCTATTGTGTATATAAATTAAACTCATTTGAAATATTTATTTTGCCGTGTCGAAATAGTTTATCTATTAATTAAATTAAAAGGTATTTTCCTTAAAAAAAAAGGTTCTCAAACAAACAAAATACACATTCATAGATTTCAACGGTAGAAATAAATTTGGCAACCAATTTTCATTGGATAAGATAAGATCTACCAAAGCCCATCATATCATCTCACACGTTCTTCTGCCTCCCAATCCGACCGTACGTAAGTCATCCACGCGTTAGAAGACCCCAACCAACCATTCCAACCGGTGGTGTTCGTGGGTCGGTTTGGATCGGATTTGCTCAAATCCATTGTCCGAACCAATGATAATTATTTGATTTGGGTTGGTTCGAATTTTACATTTTTTCTTCCAAAATTTGAACCAAACCGAACCGGTATTGGACGAGTTGGTTTGGATTGGGCTCACGGGTCATTCACTAAAATATTAATTTTCTAAAATATAAAAAACAATACTTTTTTATGATATTCCAACACTTTAAATAGCTAAAAAAATTGAAAATCACACGAAATCAAATTCAAATCCACTAAGAGTCTTCCCATTCATAGTATTAAAATTTTACAACTTAATCATAAATTATTAAGGTAAAAATTCTAAGCAAATAAAATCGTGTGCATCTAAAATTACAAAATTGTTATGACGTAATACGAGTTGGTTTGGATTTGTTCGATTTCGACCCGAACACGAAAAATATCCAAACCAAACATATCAGTTTGAATTGAATCGTGGGTTGGTTTGGATTTACCGAAACCACTTGACACCCCTAATTCCAACCAACGTTCCTCACACATACTTGGACTTAATTTAATTCTGGTGCAATATAGAAATCCAATCAATTAAATTAATAAAATAAAAAAATACTGAAATGGATAAGGTGAATGCAGTTGAGGTTGGTTCGGTTTGTTTGAAAGCTGGGAAAGAAACGAACCTTCCAGCTCTATTACAGCACACCGTCCTGTAACCAATCGAAACGCCTAGAAGCTCTCTATTTTCCATTTCAGTTTTAACACGTTATAATTCTTTTTCATCGCCGGATATTTTGTTATTTTATTTGGTTATAGATTTTGTCTAATTTAGTGGTCCCTATTTCTCCTCCAACAGTCCCCACATTAACTATAATTAATTAGGTTACATGCCCACTTGCTATGACAAGTGTCAAAATCCAAGTGACCAATTATTTTAATAAATAAATAAAAATTGGTGAATTATAAATGTTCTGGTTATCTCAGCCGCGAATAGACAATTTATATTGTGAATGTGAGGAGGTAGCAAACGAAAAAAATGTGCAAAAAGACCACATTCAAACTCTGAACCAGAAAAAATAATTCAAAAAAGAAAAAGAGCGTTTATATAATAATATCAAACAAGAAGAAAACTTTCATTTCACCAATTGAAGGTTCTATATTCATTCATTGTTTCCGTGTATGTAAAAAGGAGGTTCTTTCTCTTTCAGCTTCAAAGGGTTGAAAAAGCGTTTTTAACCCTTTAAACTGTTACAAAGAGCCTTCTTTTTCTGATTTTATTCTATTTTGAGGTTAAAAGGAGGCTCTTGTGTATTGCAATTTGGAATTGGAAGTTGATTAATTTTTGGTATTTGAAGAAGAGGGTGAAAAAAATGATGAGATTTTGGATTAGTTATTTGCAATTGGTGGAGCTATTTGTGAGTTCGTTGGTTCATTTGCTTTATGGGTTTTACATATTTAGCTCAGCTGTTGCTGGAGATCTCTCACAGGTTCTCAATGAATATTTTCAAAAGCCTAATTTGAATGTTGAGGTTAAAAAGAAAGTTTCTGAGGGAGACAAAGATGTCAAAAATGAAGATCTTCCTCCTATTGTGTTAGTTCATGGCATTTTTGGATTTGGCAAAGGGGTAATAATGCTATGCCCACATTGTTTTCTTTGTTTCTCTGTCAAATTTCAATTTTTATCAGTCTGTTTCTCATTTTTTATTAATGTTTCAGAGATTGGGTGGTTTATCATACTTTGCTGGGGCAGAGAAGAAAGATGAAAGGGTTCTTGTTCCTGATCTGGGTTCTTTGACCAGTATCTATGATAGGTATGTGGTTCAAGGGTAAAAGTTTGATTTTTTATTTTGAAGTTTGTGCTGTGATTTGTTTTGTTTTTTGCAAAAAAATTTAAAGGGTTGTGGAAATTTTTATAGGGCTCGGGAATTGTTCTATTATTTAAAAGGAGGTCAAGTTGATTATGGTGAAGAGCACAGCAAGGCTTGTGGACATTCACAATTTGGACGAATCTATGAACAAGGTTTGGACTTTGGAGATCTTCATGTTCTGTTTGTTCTTTGTGGCATATTTTTCTTACCATTTTACCTTTGTGGTTTAATGTAAATGTCTTATGTTCTGTTATTTTGTTGCATTTCAGGGCATTACCCTGAGTGGGATGAGGATCATCCTATTCATTTTGTTGGCCATTCAGCTGGAGCACAAGTTGTTCGTGTCTTACAGCAAATGCTTGCTGATAAGGTTTGTCCTATAATGTTATGTCATGTGCTTTCAGCTTATAAATAGTATTTACGTATTTGTTTATTTTGGTTTTGAATTTTGGATAATTTAGTATTCATTTTTGTCTTCAGGCATTCAAGGGACATGAGAACACTTCAGAAAACTGGGTCCTAAGTATCACTTCCTTATCTGGAGCATTTAATGGGACTACAAGAACCTACTTAGATGGCATGCAGTAAGTTCCTATCAACTTTTGTTTATGCTTAAACACAGAACTAATTTCTCTAGTTATTAACTTTCAATAGCTTTCTTAATTTAATCTCGTTGGCTTGAAAAGTGGTGTTTACTGTTTAAGAGACCATGTAATAGTTTCTAGAAAAAGTATGGAATGGAATCAGATCAATAATTGGGATTGTGCATTAAGAATGCTAGTTTATATACTTTAGTTCTTGAATTGAATTTTATGAACTTTTCAACAAAAAACATGATACAAATAATATCATGTTTATCTGCATTTAGCAAAATGTGAGTGCTAAGCTATCTCTACTATTGTTTCAGGCCAGAAGATGGGAAAACATTGAAACCTATCAGCCTGCTACAGCTATGCCGAATTGGGGTGATAATATACGATTGGTTCGACATTTCCTGGCTGAAAAACTACTATAATTTCGGGTTCGATCACTACAACATGTCGTGGAGAAAGATGGGCATATGGGGTCTTGTTGATTGCCTCTTAGGGAATGCTGGTCCATTTGCTTCTGGTGATTGGATCCTCCCTGATCTTACAATTCAAGGCTCTATAAGACTCAATTACCGTCTACATACATTTCCAAACACGTACTACTTCAGCTACGCTACCAAGCGCACGAGGAAGATCATGGGCGTCACAGTTCCTTCAAGTATACTTGGAATTCATCCTCTGCTTTTCATTAGAGTATTGCAAATGAGCCAGTGGACTCATCCTTCAGATGTTCCTCCCCCTTATAAAGGATATAGGTTGGTTCTCATTTCTCAAAGGCAATGTATATTGTTTTCGCTTTCATTTTATTGTTCTCAATGTCGATTGTAAACTGGATTAGGCTTGATAAATTAAGTGTTATGTAATTGTCTGTGCAGGGATGAGGACTGGCAAGATAATGATGGAGCACTAAACACGATATCGATGACTCATCCTCGCCTCCCGATCGAGCACCCTAACCATTTTGTTGAAAAGGATTCAGATTGCCAACCCTTACAACCTGGAATCTGGTATGTAAAACTACCACCATATTCTTTTGTTCCAATAGTTATATACACACGATATTCTGTGCACTGACCAAAATATTGTGTATTTGATGAAATAGGTACTACAAATATGTGGAGGGTGATCACATACTATTCATTGTTAACAGGGAGAGAGCAGGAGTGGAGTTTGACTTAATCTATGACAGTATTTTCCAACGTTGCAGGAAGCATGTTTTTAGGAAGAAGCTTCCAATAATGCCAAATGAAATCAATTACTAGCTCCACATATTCAGTTAAAAGAGAAATATAACAAGAAACAGGCCATTCATTTTCATTAGATGTCCCTTCCTTTCCCTTCCCATCACCTTTGTAAATGTAAATTTCACTTCTCTTCATTTTCCTCTTTTTGTATACAACCAATTTGTGTATTTTGTAGGATTATGAGAGAGATATCAGAGGGCTTAGTTAATAGGTTGTCACAAGCACAATAGTGTATGTACACAATAGTGTATTCATTTCATGAGGGACAATAGTGTATGTATGTCACAAGCACAATAGTGTATGTACACAATTATCTCAATATATTGAATATCATCAAGTTTTCTGGTCTCAGCCTGTGTTCCATTTATTTTTGAGTTATATATTCATTTCATGTATTTATAAGCCAAACATTTTTGCAGATTAGTACAATCATAATTATCACAGTATTATAATTTATAGCATAAAATAAGAGGATTTGTTGCTTTTTTTTTGGTCAGCTTAAACGACGATATACAAATAAATACCAAAAGAATTTGGTATTATATACACATTAGAGTTTCCAATTTCAATCGTTTCTGCGGTTGACACACACATGGCACATAAATATAAATATGTAAGAATTATTATTATTTATTATTTATTGTTCTTGTTTTCTCACTCTATGGACATATAAAGATTGGACGAAAGGTAAACTTTTATAATTGGTTATTGGGTAGGAAATGAAGAAAATGTGGGAACAGACTATAGGAAGAGGCATTTCAGGCTTTCTGAAGGTTCATTATATTCATACCTTTGCTTATTTTATATTATTTATATTATATATTTTCAATATAGAGGAGATTTTGGTGAGCTTATAATGTTGACACAGTATTTGCATTGAACCCTTTAAACTGCTGCAAAGAGCCTTATTTTGTGGTTTGTTGAGGATAAAAGTAAAGAGGGCTCTTTGTTTTTGAACTTGGGGTTTTTTGCATGTTGCTAAAATGATGAGACAATGGATCACTTACTATCAGCGGTTGGTGGAGTTGTTTGTGAGCTCCTTGCTTCTTTTATTTTATGGGTTTTACATTTTTGGCAATAGTGTTGCTGAAGATCTCTCACAAAGTCTAGTCGAAAATGATGATGCTGAAGAGGAAGTGACAAAAGGAGAAACAGGAATTCATGATCATCATCAGCCTCCTATTGTGTTTGTTCATGGATTTTTTGGATTTGGGTCAGTTAGCAATGGGGTGAGCCTAGTTCTTTTCTTTGCGCCTTAAATTTCAACTTTTTAATTGGTAATAGTTAAATACACTACCATTTTAATAGTATACACCCTGTTATGAAATATAGTATAATTTTCCAAAAGAAATTTTCATTCGCATATTAATACACTAGAAATACTCGCACCATTATTTTCAACACTTTCTACTATGATCGATGAAATATATGTAGGTCCCAACACTTTGAAAAAAGATGCCACTAAGTTAGTAGGACTTACATGAATTTCACTCTGATCACAAACATGTTAGAAGGAGACTATTAAAGAGAGTGTTGTTAGCCTTTCTTATTTATACAAATATATATTTTCGAAAGGTGGAGAGTATGCTATCAAAAGTGTGGACTAGGGCGTGTTTAATTATTCCATCTTTTTTTTTAATTCTTTCTACTGAATCCATTGCAATTTCATATGGGTTTTTGTCATAATGGTTTTCTCAGAGATCAGATGCTTTATCACAATTTGTTGGGACTAAGGACAAAGATCAAAGGGTAATCATACCTAATTTGGGTTCTTTAACCAGTATCTATGATAGGTGAGTTCTTAATCTTAATTGGTAAATAATGATTATAATGTCTTATTTTATAAATATTATTATAATGATTTATTTTATACTAAAAGCTTTATAAATCTTCCTCTTTAAAATATTTGGATTATAAATTTATCTTGATTTTTAATGAAAAACTAATAACTATAACTACACTATTAGATTTTAAATAACCAGAGCATGGGAAAATAACTCGTTTCCTTAAAATACGTTTTTGGATTTTTTGTTTTTCATATTGATCCTACGCTTGCTTGGGAAAATTCTGAAAATGAGGTTTTATCTCACAGAGCTCGCGAATTGTTTTATTATTTAAAAGGTGGAAAAGTGGATTATGGTGAAGAACACAGCAAATCTTGTGGACACTCTCAGTTTGGATCAATTTATGAAAAAGGTTTGAAGGCTACAGGTTTTTTATTTTATTTTATTTAATATTTAATCTTTTTTTGAAGTCGGGAGTCGACGTCCCCATATCACTGAAATTATCAATGCAACTATCAGTGAGAGACAAAATTTGAAACAAATTGACTCTAAGTATTTTTTTAATATAAAAATATGGGTAGCTTAAGAGTTGTTATTAGAGGGTTCCTCAAAGAGGATGTGATTTTGTGGGAATTATTTTATAAGAGTTATACATCGACCTAAACAACTATCAATGTAGATGCGTTAAGAAATCTAGATATATTTTTTTTTATAATTAGAAATTTTATTAACATGATCTAGGTCAAGCATCAGAGTGTACAGCTCTGCCCACCTCCGATGAATAGTTTTTTGGGTAAACCCGGGTATCCACTGCACGGACAGCAGTGACTAATCCCTCGCTCATTGTAGGTGCCTTAAGGGACATGACAGCTGACCCAGAGTTTTAACGTTGTTCCGTACCCAAGGCGGGGATCGAACCCCCGACCATTGGTTAAGGGAGGTTCAGCCCCAACCGTTGAACCCCACTCCGATGAAGAGTTGCAAAGGGATACCAAATCATTTGAATAACAAAAGTGAAATATTTATAAAAGTAAAATTTTTGTTTCTTAAAAAATAAGTTATATTAATATATTCACAAGCACATCCAAAATCCAAATGAAGGTGGAGTATTTCATGAAAATTCTATTTATGAGAAGTTATTATGAAAGGGCCATTTGTAATTTGTTGTGTAAATTGGAATGCAGGCCACTATCCTGAATGGGATGAGGATCACCCTGTTCACTTTGTTGGGCACTCAGCTGGAGCACAGGTTGTTCGTGTCTTGCAACAAATGCTTGCTGATAAGGTTGGCCCAAATGATATTTCATATATTTGCTACTAGCAAATCAAGTGAACATTCCTTTTTTTTTTTGTTCCCAACATTAGATAAACTTTATGTTTCACATTGTATGCAGGCATTCAAGGGGTATGAAAACACTACAGAGAATTGGGTATTAAGCATAACTTCTCTATCAGGAGCAATTAATGGGACAACAAGAACATACATAGATGGCATGAGGCAGAGTTCTTACTAACTTTTGATCTTTTTTTTAGTCAGAAGTTACTGGTTAATTAGTTAAGAGAGAGAATTGTTAGTTTCCAAGATTCAAACCGTAGATCTCATGTTTCAAATTTCGTTGGTGTTCTTTAGCTCACCAACCGATCTACCTACTTAGGACATTGACTTCTTGGTTGCTCATGTTTGTTAACATTTTGTTAGTTTACAATCGAGTCGATATAACGGGTCTGAGTAACCCTTATACTCTCTATTTAAATAAAGGCTTAATTACGGTTTTGGTCCCCCTATTATGACCAACTCACGATTTTAGTTCTCCAGTTTTTTTTCCACGAATTTAGTCCCTCTATTTTCTCAATTTCTAAAATCAAGGCCCCCCTCTAATTTGGTCAAACTTGTTGCTGACGTGGACCTCACTTAACTGATGTGGCAAGCCACGCTGGATTGCCACATGGGATTTTAATTTTTTTAAAAATTAATTTTATTATAACAATTGTTTTTAAATAATTAATAATTTCTAAAAAAAATACAATAGATCTCTAATCCTCATCTTTGTCATTTTCCTCCCTCCCTCCCTCCCTCTCTCTCTCTCTCTCTCTCTCTCTCTCTCCTCTCTCTCGTCGAGCAACAATAATCCTCATCTCCAATCTTCCCCTGATTCCAGTCATTCTACATTGGTTGTATATTTCAAAGAAACCAAATCTCCCTCAACTATTTCATCAAAAAGCAAAAACGTGGAAGGGGGTCTAGTTTCGTTCAAGATCTGTTCCTATATCAATGATGAAGATGAAGCAAAAATATGAGGCGGGGCTTTTGGATCTGATTCAAAAAGCCTGAGAGAAACCAAAATCAAACCCTAGATCTGTTCAATTTAGTTCTGGGCTGATTAAAAGAAATACATATCGATGTGAGAGGTGAGTGCTCAATAACGATTTTGGGTGTTTTCTTTTTCTTCAGTGATGTTGTATCTTCATTTTGGTTGAGTTTTAATCGCAATCAGGGGAAGATTGAAGATCTCAGCACTTAGTTGTTTGGTTGTCAAGAACATGTTTCAATCTGTCAGAGAGAGGAACAGAGAAGGATGTGAGGGAGAGAGAGAAGATCAGCGATGAAGGTGAAGTTGATGATTAAACTAAATATATTTTATTTATTTAGCATATTAAAATAATATTTTTAAAATAAAAAGTCCAAATGGCATTCCAATGTGGCTTGCCAAATCAGCAACAAGTTTGACTAAATTAGAGGGGGACATTGATTTTAGAAATTGGGAAAATAGGAGGACCAAACTCGTGAAAAAAAAAGTTGGGGGACTAAAATCGTGAGTTGATCATAATAGGGGGACCAAAACTGTAATTAAGTCTTAAATAAACTATGAGTGCTAAGCAAGTGTATTTAACTAGTTGAGCTTTGTTTCAGGGCCAGAAGATGGGAGAAACTTGAAACCTATTTGTCTATTTCAGCTATGCCGCATTGGCGTGATAATTTATGAATGGTTAGACATTTCCTGGTTGAAGAAGCATTACAATTTTGGGTTGGATCATTTTAACATGTCATGGAGAAAAATGGGCATAAAGGGTCTTGTTGATTGCCTTCTAGGGAATGCAGGTCCATTTGCTTCAGAAGATTGGATTCTCCCTGATCTAACAATTCACGGATCTATAAGACTCAACAACTATATACATACATTTCCAAATACATACTACTTCAGCTATGCTACCAAACGTACTTGGAAGATCATGGGTGTCACTGTTCATTCATGCATGCTTGGAATTCACCCCTTGCTTTTCTTAAGAGTTTTGCAAATGAGCCATTGGCGTCTTCCTCCACATGTTTCTCCCCCTTATAAAGAATACAGGAATGAAGATTGGGAGGAAAGTGATGGAGTAGTAAACACATTATCTATGACTCATCCTCGCTTCCCAATTGAACACCCTAACCGCTTGATTGAGCAAGATTCAGATTGGGAGCCATTACAACCGGGCATCTGGTTTGTAACACACTACTTCTATTATATTCTTTTGGTCCAATCTTACCATATTATCTATGAATAGAATCTCTAGTCTCTTAGAGCTTATATTTTGTTGAAACAGGTATTACAAGCTTGTGGAGGGTGATCATATACCATTTGTTGTGAATCGTGTGAGAGAAGGAGGACCGTTTGATTCAATATATGACAGTATTTTTGAACGGTGCAAGAAGCTTGTATTTAGAAACTTACGGTAGTGCCCAATGAAGTTTATATGTTTTATTCTGTCTTGCCAAATGTATGCTGCTCTGGTTATCACATAATACCCTAGCACAATAACCTATTTTGTCTCAAGACTCTTGACCCCTTCATCCAGATTGCTTCTTTTATCGCCTCAGTGACAACAATAAATTTTGATTCAGTAGTGGACGGAGAAACTACAAGTTGAAGATTATATTTTCAACTCATTGTATTTCTATAGAATTTAAACACATAGCTAGTTAAGGATCTCCTTGTGTCTATGGCTCTGTTTTCTTTTTTTTAGCAATTTCAATCTAGTGGCTTATAGTGAATAATTTAGAGTGGATAAACTATTTGTAAGTGTTTGATGTGACTAGCTTATAGCATTTTTTCACCAGTTTTTAGCGTTTTTGAAACGCTATTTGTTAGATGCTGTAAATTATTTATATTCAATAACATTCTTTGTTAGTTTGTTTGAGATTAATCCTAATTAAGCTGTAGTTAGGACCAATCTCTAACAAACTAACAAAGAATGCTGACTCAACTAACTGAATATAAATAATTTACAGCAGGTAACACTATTTGAAGTAGCTTTTGAGCTTATGACTTATAACGTTTCATTTTTGATCACATTTTTATTCATGTTACTTTAATTAAATTCCACGTTTATCCTCTATTAAATAAATATTTACTTTCATTCCTAATTTTAAACATTAATTATAAATCTCCGTTTATGTCGTTTTATATTAATAAGGCAGTTTAACCACTAGTTTTACCTAACACTTTCAATCCGCTAGCTTATACGCTATCAGCTAGTTTATCCACTATCTGTTAGTTTATCCGTTGTTCGCTACCTAGGGGTTGAAGAGGAACAGTGCCACGTGGACTGCCACGTAGGATAAAAGTCAAAATACAGTTTTAATTTTGACCAAATTAAGAAGGGGGGCCTTGATTTTACAAATTGAGAAAATAGGGGGATCAAAATCGTCAAATTAAAACTTTGGGGACCAAAATCGTGAGTTGGTCATAATAGGGGGACCAAAACTGTAATTAAGCCAAAAATAATCAAACATTAGCATTTCAAATATTCCAGAAAATAACCAAGTAGTATGTATCATACTATGCATGATACTATTCCAGAAAATACCCTACTAATGATTTCTAGTACACTCATTTTTTCTAACTATGGAATGCCAAACACAGACAAGTCACAAATTACCATGTTACCATCCTAAGGAATGTTCTGTAAGAATAATCGGTGCATGTCATGAAGCGTTCAACGGTCAAGAGTCAAGACCACAAAAATCGGTGCATGTTTTTATAACAGATAAGACCAAAATTAGACATCATCTCCATGACCCCCATCATTTCAGGACTTGATAAATTCGAACTATTAATCTGATTTTGACTGAGAAAACAATGTAATGCCGTGAAATCAAAATTCATACATGCACACAATTTTGAACAGAAAGTCAGACACTATGGGAATGTATTATAGTACGTACGTATGAAAAAACCCACCACATTTCTCATTCACATTAAAAAAGATAATTACACATAGTTACGAAAATTGGAAAGCAGGTGTTTAGGGTTTGTGGAAGTACTAAAGTAATTATTTGGTTGGCTCAGGAACGCTAACCCGATAAAACGGAATAAGGATGATTTGTGGAAGAAATAAGAGATTAAGAGCAATATGGTTACTTGACCATATTACCACTTAATAGAAATAAAAGAAAAAAGAGAAGTCAAAGGAGAAGAGAAAGAAATAATCGAAGGAAAGAAGAGAAGAGAAGAAAGAAGAAAGGAAGAAGAAGAGAAAGAGGAGAAGAGGAAGAATCTCTCACCCCCAAAGTTCATCATCATCATCATCATCATCATCATCATCATCATCATCATCATCATCTCACCTACATTGTTGCCCTCCAAGAACTAGGTAACCTCTCACCCATTTTTCCCCCTCTTTGATTGAATTCGAATTTTAGGGTTTTGGTGAGGGATTGATCGAAATCATGGATTGGGGAACGATATTTATGATTGAAACATGATTAGGAACGAAGCCAAGGAAGATTGAACGTGATTTGAAGTTCGAATCGAAGTTGGAAGCGGATTGGAGACTATAGGGTTCCGTTTGGGGATTTTGAAGTCTCAGTGATTTCGGCTCGGTATCGACTCTCGCTTCAAGGGTGAGTTTTACTCACGTTTAGGATTATTTCGTTCTACAATGAATTTTACGTTGATTGATTTCGAAAGATTTTGAGTCGAAAATCGTTATTTCGAAATATATCGTATTTTGATAAAATTCGTTTACGTTGAGTTTTTGATTGAATTGATTGATTGTGTGATGAGAATTGAATCTGTTTTTATGGTTGTTTGGTCTGTTTTCAATCAGAGCAAGAATCGGAATTGAGCGGAATAGCGGATTTCGCGAGAAATCGCAAAATCTGCAATTCTCAGCAAGCCATTGCGGCGCGACACGCAGCCATCGCGTCGCGACCATGCACGAATTCGTGAGGAAAATGTTTCTGATACTTTTCGCGTCGCGACGGAAGCAGTTCGCGTCGCGACGCTTTGCAGTTTTTCAGCAAAAGTCACTGATTTTGTTTTCGCGATAACTTTTGATCCGGGAACCCGACTGAGGTGTTCTCAGGTGCGTTTGAAAGCCTATTGAAAGGCCTAATCTTATATATAATTGAAGTTGTAAAATGGACTGTTTTTGAAGTTATAAATTGTCTCGAGAAACCGAACAATAGAATACGTGTGAGGACATGTTTTATCGAAAAGGAAACCGGACTACGATTCACGATATATATATATATATATATATATATATATATATATATATATATATATATATATATATATATATATATATATATATATATTATATCGACTATAGGAAACGGCCCAATGCGGGTATTATGTTCGATTAACGGTCAAAAGTAGATGGACTAAATGTTCATTGAGTGTAGGTGAACTAACAGGTCATCGTGTGTAGATATATTTAATATATATTGAGTTGGGTGACGACCCATGTTGACATACTAGGCGGGGCAGTCATGATCCCTTACCCTAGGCCATGTGCCATTAGGGAAAGTACTATTGGTAAGGGGGTTCGCCGAGTTTAGCGTACGCGCAGTCGGTGTTATGTTAAAAAGTTTGTTGTGCGATACACCGGGCTTAGCGTTCGCGCAGTCGGTGTCGTACTGTGCGATACACCAGGCTTAGCGTTCGCGCAGTCGGTGTCGTACTGAGTTATAACAGGTTAGCCGGGCTTAGGTTCGCGCAGTCGGCATTATATTAAAAGTTAAAGAATGCGGTCCACCGGGCTTAGCGTTCGCGCAGTCGGTGTCGTGTTCGAATGGTTTCATAATTGAACCGAGAGTGTTGTTAGGGGTCTCGGTAGAACTCACTGAGATTGTATCTCATTATTTATATGTTGTTGTTTTACAGATAAACAGGAAAAGTGGAGATCCAACAGGCACGAGTAGGTGGTGTTCGGATGGTTGTTGATGACTTAGCTTTTATGCTTAAGTTTATGTTTCCCTTGTTATCTTTGTATCACAACTTTATGTCGTTACCGGATGGTCGAGTTATGTATTTTGTTTCCGCTTTCTTGTATGATATTGAACACTGTAGTTCACTGATGGTTTATGGTCAGAGAACCGACATGGTCTTACTTATGTTTAAGACGGTCTTGTTATTATTCAGTGAAAAATTTAGAGTGGTGTTCAGTATTTAAACAGGAAATATATCTCTGATGTGTTAGGGATGGTGCACTTGAGTATTTCTACTCGTTAGAAATTCCGGGGTGTTACAGTTGGTATCAGAGCAGTTCGACCTAGTCGGACTTAGTTTAGGGTTGAGTCGATTCCTTGGTAGTCCTTGTTGTAATTATACTTGTGATGCTAAGAGACATTGAGCCTGATCAACTTAATACTTAGTGCATCATAAGCGGAATTATGGCAGGATGATCAAGACGCAATCCTCAACCAAGACCGGAATCTCCAACCGGTGCATCCTCAGGCAAGGTGACATGACAGTGGAAGAATTCATCATTAAGTTTGAGAAGTTGTCTCAGTTTTACCAAGTGGTAAAGTATGCTCCGAATCAGGAATGGGAGATGCAGATGTATAAGAGGGGCCTTTCGTGCTTATATGACTGAGGGTCTCAGTTCTTATACTCTCACCAATTATGCTACCGTAGAGCAACCAGCCTATGTCGCCGAGGATGATCTCAAGGAGAGTACTGGAAAGGAAAGAAGGTAGTTGAATTATCAACTCCGAATGCAAGCCCTAAGATAAATTCATCAAAGGAAAAGCAAGTGCAATTCTTCGATTCTTCAAAGGTTAGAAGATGTTCTAACTATGGAAAGCATCACGGTGGTGATTGTTAGCAAAGATCAATCGGTGCTTTTATAGTAAAGTAGTGGGTGATGAATCCCCATCACATGATGTTTTTCACTGCGAAAAAGGGGAATTTTACTTGATAATTTGATGAATGAATGGAAATTGTTAGGAGAAAATTAATGAGTTGTTCTATTTGAGATTTAATTGCTTTGCAGTGTTTATGCTGGGTTTTGTGGTGTTTTTGTGCCCAGGGACTAGGTGAAGAGAGGAACGAAGAAATGCAAGCAAGCAGACTCAAAAATACAAGGAAGTGAGCATTGCGCTGCAGTTGCGCACGGAGCGCAAACGGAGCGCAGAATCACAGGAGTTCCTGCCAAATTGCGCTGCAGTTGCGCGTGAGGCGCAACTGAGGCGCAAAAACTGCACTGTAGCGTCCTCCATCTGCGCGTAAGTGGCGCCGGAAGCGCGAGTGCAGCGCAAAATACTGGAAACACGTTAAAACAAGGGACAGACGCGTTTTTTGGGGACTTTTGGAACCCTAGCACGCGAAGAGAGCTCCTGCCAGCTGACGACAAGTGAAGAATCAAGACTTGGGAACAAGAATTGAGGATTCTAATGCATTCATCTTCACCTTCAATCTGTAATTCTCCCTTTTTCTCTCCTTTTATCATGTGTAACTAAACCCGTTTATGTTAGGGATGATTGAACTTTGATGTAAAACTGTGGTTATTGATTTAATTCAGTACTTTTATCGTTTTCTCTCTTCGTTTGTGAATCAAATTTCTATTCGTTATATGTTTATGTTTGGGAAAGCATAAAATAAAATCTATTTCAATAATTTAAATGGGAATTTGGTTATTGATTAGCTTGGAATTCGATTCCTTCAATTTCGTCGCTTAGGAATAATCGCCGTTTTGATGTATGTGTATGAATTCTGGACGCTTAATGCTTGTTATGATTAGAAGCACCTAAGGGATTAGGGTTTTCATGAATTAACAAAGGCTAATCACCTAAGGGATTAGGGTTTAGTAAAATAGTGAATTCTATAGCAAACAAGAGAGAGAAATTATCTTTTAAGAATGAATCAATGACCATAGTAGAAATCAAAGGGCTTTCATCCCTAGCACCTTCTCATCGCATATCTTTCAACCTTTTCTTCGTGCTGTTATTATAAAAAAACTACAAAAACATTTTTTTTCGCTTTACTTCGAGCTTGATAGCTCAACAATTATCAAACAAACCCATTTCAATTTGGTTTCTATTAGCTGTTGTTAACTTCTTAGTAAATTAACTTCGATCCTTGAGGACGATATCCGGTTCTTACCGATTTTATTACTTGAACGATTTGGTACACTTGCCGAAAAGTTAACAGTGGGTCACTATGGTAAAGAGTGCCCAGCAAGGAAGAGTTTCAAAGAAGCTCAAGCTGCTCCAACACGCAGGCGAATCAACACTCTGGATGCTCAGACAGTCACACCTGCAGACAACTTACTGAGGGTATGGTATCTCTCTTTAATAACTCCGTCAGTGTATTATATGATTCGGGTGCAACCCATTGTTTTATAACAGAATCATGTGTGGATCGGTTGGGATTAGCTTTATCTCCGCTATCCGAGCCAATAACTATTTTAACTGCTGCTAAGGGTCGTGTTCAAACCCAATCATTGTGTCAAAATTGTCTACTTGTCATAGGAGACAGAAATTTCGTTGTAGAATTTATTTGTTTGCCTATGAGAAGTATGGACATCGTTCTGGGTATGAATTGGATGACTGCAAATCATGTTACAATCAACTGTGCCAAGCGAACTATCAATTTCGCCTCTGAATCCGTGGAATTGACGAAAGCAAATTCTGAAGCAGTTATCTCTTTCACCTCCGCAAACCAGTCATTATTCCAAGGTGCGGAAGCTTATGTTATTATGTTATCTGCATCCACTGAAACTGGTTTAGATTTGTCATCTGTTCAGGTTGTGAATGAATTTCTGGATGTTTTTCTGAATGAAGTTTCTTCAATACCTCCAGATAGAGAGGTAGAGTTTTCTATAGAATTGGTTCCTGGCACAGGATCAATATCTATTGCTCCTTATCGAATGTCTCCTTTAGAATTAAAGGAATTGAAATCCCAACTTGAAGAGTTGATATCAAAGAAGTTCATTCGACCGAGCGCTTCTCCATGGGGTGCTCCGGTGTTGCTAGTTAAGAAGAAAGATGGAAGTATGAGATTGTGTATTGACTACCGACAACTCAACAAAGTGACGATCAAGAACAAATATCCTTTGCCAAGGATACACGAATTGCTGGATCAACTTCGAGGTGCCGTGATATTTTCAAAAATTGATCTGAGGTCAGGTTATCATCAATTAAAGGTTAGAGCCTTAGATATTCCGAAGACAGCTTTCCGTACTAGGTATGGACATTACGAGTTCGTAGTGATGCCCTTCGGTTTGACTAATGCTCCGGTGGTATTCATGGACTACATGAACCGAGTTTTCCACACGTACCTGGATCAATTTGTAGTTGTTTTCATTGATGATGATGTCGTGGTGTAATCGAAGACCATTGAGGAGCATGTTCAACATCTCCGCATTGTTCTGAATGTACTCCGAGAAAAGAAGTTGTACGCAAAACCCTCGAAGTGTGATTTCTGGATGCCTGAGGTAAAGTTTTTGGGACATGTGATTTCCCAATCGGGAGTTGCTGTAGATCCCAGTAAAGTGGAAGTTGTGTTAAACTGGGAGCGACCAACGTCAGTCACAGAGATCAGAAGTTTCTTGGGTCTAGCTGGTTATTATAGAAGGTTTATCCAAGGATTCTCACAATTAGTTCTTCCATTTACTCGGCTAACTCGTAAGGGTCAACCGTTTACATGGGATGCTGATTGTGAAGAATGTTTTCAAGAATTGAAAATTAAGTTGACTTCTGCTCCAATCCTGATTCTTCCGGATCCATCTTTGGAATTTCAAATTTACAGCGATGCTTCTGGAAAGGGTTTAGGATGTGTTCTCATGCAGAATCAACAAGTGGTAGCTTATGTGTCCAGGAAACTAAAGTCTCATGAGGAGAATTATCCAACTCATGATTTGGAGTTAGCAGCTATTGTGTATGCACTGAAGATTTGGAGACATTACCTGTATGGGTCTCGTTTCGAAGTCTTTAGTGATCACAAAAGTTTGAAGTATCAGTTTGATCAGAAAGAGCTGAATAACTGATAACTCTATTTTATATAGGTTATTTATGCTCCTAATACTTAAGTCAAGCTTACTTCTCAAGTAATTCTAGTACTTAAATATGTGAATCTTAGAGTAAATATAGATTATAAGTCAATTCCCTAAAACGTGGGCATAGTCAATGCCTTTGTGAATATGTTTGATGTTTTGCTTTAGCGCTGCAGCGGTATGCTATCAAGGAGACGCTACAGCGTTAGATGACGGCTGACCATTGAGATATTTGTGTGACCACTTGAGGACATGATGAGTCACCACCCTTATCTCTTCCTCTCAGCTGGATATTTTGACTTCCAAGTGGATGCTAAATTACACTTGGCGCCCCCTAAATGGAACCCATGTGATAGTTGGTGTACTCCATCATTAGCACTTTTTGTAAAGTACTTTAAGGATAATATCTAAGTCTCATGATCATCATGTGATATTATTATTCTATTAAGACTTAGTTAGTTTTAGATTAATATAGATTGCTTCATCAAAAAGTAACATACGTAGACACAAGTAGTTGTAACTTGGAAGAAGAACTTCTTATGACATAGTAGCTTTTCTCCATTGTTATACTACCTTTAAGCTTTTTATTTTTAGCATAGTTTTCTAGTCTTCATTCAAGGTTTTGCTCACGCCTCAACTTCATCCTTTGTATGCTACTTGGGATCATTGGAGTGTATCTTTTGCAACCACTCTTCTCTTGTCTTCATACGGTAATACATACTCTCTAGTTGTATTATGTTGATGGAACTTGTGATGAGCTAACTTTGTTGTCGTTGGATTGTTCTTGGTGTGTAATGAACCTTGAGTAACTTTTGTATAATATTATGATGTTTGTGTTTTATTCCTTGTGTCATAATGCTTTCAATCTTGGTTTGGGAATGATCAACTAAAACAAGGTAACTTTGTGGATACAGACATGGTTCACAAAGAGAACTCAATGAATGATATGAATGAAAACCCTTTAAAGACATTTAAAGGAAGCACTACTTAACTCTAGACATAGGGGAGTAATAGTTCATAAGGCAAGTTGTAAGAGCTTAATATACAGGGGTAAAACTTATTTAGAGCCTAGACATAGGAGTCTTGTAACATAACCCTGACGAAAGTGACTGAAAGGCACGCTACCAAAGCGCTACAGCGTCTACGGACTTTGAAGCGCTACAGCGCTTAACGCTACAGCGTCTAAATATTGTTTGAACATTACTCTTTGGAATTTACACAACTACTGAGCTATCCAACTCACCTTTTAAATTACTTCAACTTAATACTGTTTTATCACAACTTATAATGTTTACAACTCTTTACCTTTACTTTGTACTCAATTCTTTTCACTAAGCTTCTAATCACTTAAACTTCTTAGATTAATTCCAATCCCTGTGGGAACGAACTTTACATATCATTATATTACTTGTTGCGATTGTGTATACTTGCACATCACCTTTTCGCACAACAAGTTTTTGGCGCCGTTGCCGGGGATTGCATTTAATTTTCATTGTTTAAGTTTTTAGTAAACTTAGTGCCTATTTTACACTGGTGTGTTGTTTCTTGTTGCTGCAGCAGTAAGCGCTACAGCGTATGCCCAGGTCTCAACCACCAGAATTTGAACCATACTCAGAACCAGAGAGAAGGTTCAGGAAACTAAGACATCTTCAAAAACTCAGACCCACCATGTCAGAACATAGTCAGAGGACCACTTCTGGTAGAGCTACCACTCCACATGGAAGATCTAATTCTGGTAGAGGAGGGACCGAACCAGGTGGAAGGGGTAGAGGTAGACATCAGCAGCCACCCACTCCCACCTTACATGACCAAGAGGACTGGTACAGACATCAATTCATAAATGAAGGACCTGCTCAAATGGTAAATGACAGAGATAGACCAATGAGAGACTATGCTGTGTTTGATCCACAAACCATGGAGACAAGCATAGCAAGACATACTCTCCATACAGCTCAGTTTGAATTCAAACCTATGATGTTCCAAATGTTGCAAACAGTGGGACAGTTTGGTGGTGCTCCTCAAGAGGACCCATATTTACACTTGAAGCAATTTTTGTAAGTCTGCAGTAACTTCATCATTCCAGGGGTAAGTGATGATGCATTCAGATTAAAACTTTTTCCTTATTCCTTGAAGGATAGAGCAAAGACCTGGTTAACTTCTCTAGAGCCTAACTCTCTCCATACTTGGAATGAAATGGCTGAGAAGTTCTTAGCAAAATATTTTCCTCCAAGTAAGAATGCAAGAATGAGGAATGAGGTTACTACATTCAGACAAAAAGATGCTGAAACACTGTTTGAAGCTTGGGAGAGATGGAAGGAGCGGTTAAGAAAGTGCCATCATCATGGTATACCTGTGATTATCCAAATGGAAACCTTCTACAATAGACTAGATCCAACAACCAGACAAATGTTAGATGCTTCTTCAGGGGGTGTGTTGTTGAAAACCTCCTATAATGAGGCATGTGAGCTGATTGATGATATTGCCACAAATAGTTATCAATGGCCTACAGAAAGGTTAGCTCAGCATAAGAAGGTAGCTGGTGTGCATGAAATAAGTGAAGTTTCTGCTCTATCTGCACAGGTTGCCTCTCTCACTAACATGATAAAATCTATGAACACATCAAACGCTGTAGCGGTTACCGCTGCAGCGGCACGTGAACCAACAGTAGCTGTTATTGAGCAAGCCTCTCCAGGGTCAGTAAGCTGTGTATATTGTGGAGGAGAGCATTTGTATGAAGAATGTCCTAGTAATCCTGTCTCTGTGAACTTTGTGGGTTTCAACAAAAACAATAATCCCTATTCAAATACATATAATCCTGGTTGGAAGAACCACCCCAATTTCAGATGGGGAGCCAACAATGCAACAGCACCCAATTATAGTGCTCCAGCAAATCCACCAGAATTCCCTACTCAAAACTACCAAAGGCAGAATGCCCCAGTCATAGATAATTCATTGGAAGGATTGATGAAAAGCTTTATGAGTGATTGTAAGACAACTCTTAAAACTCATGAAGCTTCCATTAAAAATCTAGAAGTTCAGATGGGGCAGATGGCTAATGTCCTTTCCCAAAGAATTAGTGGATCATTACCATCCACTACAGAAGCCTCAACTTCAAGTACTACAGGGAAGGAGCATGTAAAAGCTATATCTTTAAGGAGTGGGAGAGATTTGATAGGATCATCAACTGTTTCAGATGCTGAAAAAAACAAAAATTCTGAAAAACAAAAAAGAACCTGCAACTGACACTACAACGCCTAAACCTAACGCTGCAGCGCCTGTTGCTGAAAAAATACCACCACCACCCAAAATTATCCCAACATATCCAGATCCTCCATACCCTCAAAGACTTCGAAAGGCTCATGAAGACAAGCAATTTAACAAATTCCTTGAAGTCCTTAAACAGTTGCACATTAATGTCCCTTTGGTAGAGGCTCTCCAACAAATGCCCAACTATGCAAAGTTTATGAAGGATGTGCTTACTAAGAGGAGGAGACTTGGGGAGTTTGAAACAGTAGCAATGACTGGGGAGTGTAGCATGTTGATGCAGAACAAGCTCCCACCCAAATCAAAGGATCCTGGCAGTTTTACTATACCATGTTCAATTGGAAATTTGTACTCTGGTCGTGCTCTATGTGATTTGGGAGCCAGCATAAATCTTATGCCCAAGTCCATATACACACAGCTAGGAGTGGGAACTGCCAGACCTACCTCACTTACACTGCAGCTAGCTGATTGAACTCTTGCATATCCAGAAGGAATCTTAGATGATGTTCTAATAAAGGTAGACAAATTTGTATTTCCTGTTGATTTTGTAATTTTGGATTTTGATGCAGATAAAGAAGTACCCATCATACTGGGAAGGCCATTCTTGGCCACTGGAAGAACTTTGATAGATGTGCAGAGAGGAGAATTGATCATGAGGGTCAATGACCAAGAAGTCAAGTTCAACATCCTCAATGCTATGAAATTTCCAGGTCCCAACATTGAAGAGTGCTCCTTTGTATCTGCTATTGACAAAGTAGTTCAGGATCACTTCCAGAAAAGCACAGATCATCTGAGGCAATTACTGGACAGCAGTGAAGATACATGGTCTGATGCAGAAGCTGCAGAAGAGGAGGAGCAGATAGTCAAAGAAATTTGGGCTAAGAAATATGAATCTTTGGAGCAGGAGAATTCAGACATGAGAAAGGATCTCCCCTCCACTGAACACCCACCAACTCTGGAACTTAAGGAGTTGCCTTCACACCTCAAATATGCTTATCTAGGTGACAATAGTACTTTGCCTGTTATAATTGCTTCTGACCTTTCTGAAAAGCAGGAACAGGATCTGATTCAAACGCTGCAGCGGCATAAAAAGGCAATTGGTTGGCAGATGGCAGATATCAAGGGTATCAGCCCAACCATCTGTATGCACAGAATAGTGTTAGAGGAAGATTCTAAAAATTGTATTGAAGGGCAGAGGAGGTTGAACCCAATTATGAAAGAGGTGGTGAAGAAGGAAATCATTAAGCGGTTGGATGCAGGTATTGTGTACCCCATATCTGACAGTGCATGGGTTAGTCCTGTGCAGTGTGTGCCAAAGAAGGGAGGGGTAACAGTAATTGCTAATGAAATGAATGAGCTGCTTCCAACCAGAAAAATAACAGGCTGGAGAATATGCATGGATTACAGGAGGTTGAACAAAGCAACAAGAAAGGACCATTTCCCATTGCCTTTCATTGACCAGATGCTGGACAGGCTAGCAGGTAAAGAATTTTATTGATTTCTTGATGGTTATTCAGGTTATAACCAGATTGCAATACTGCCTGAAGATCAGCAGAAGACTACATTCACTTGTCCATATGGCACCTTTGCTTTTAGAAGGATGCCATTTGGCCTGTGTAATGCACCTGCCACTTTTCAAAGGTGTATGATGGCAATTTTCTCTGATTACATTGAAAGATCCATGGAAGTCTTCATGGATGATTTCTCTGTGTTTGGAGAAACATTCCATCTATGCCTATCCAACTTGGAAGAAATCTTGATTAGATGTGAAGAAACTAACCTTGTGCTAAACTGGGAGAAATGCCATTTTATGGTGCAAGAAGGTATAGTTTTGGGGCATAAGATATCCAAAAAAGGATTGGACGTGGACAAGGCTAAAATAGAGGTCATTGAGAAGCTATCTCCTCCAACCAACATCAAAGGTATTAGAAGCTTTTTGGGGCATGCTGGATTCTATAGGAGGTTTATAAAAGATTTTTCAAAAATCTCCAAACCTCTATGTCAACTATTACAGCATGATAACCCCTTCACATTTGATCAGCCATGCATGTTAGCCTTTGATAAATTGACGAGAGCTTTAATAACAACACCAGTTATTATAGCTCCTGACTGGAGTAAGCCTTTTGAGCTTATGTGTGATGCTAGTGACTTTGCCATTGGAGCTGTGCTTGGGAAAAGGTATGATAAAATTTTTCACTCTATATATTATGCTAGCAAAACACTTGTAGAAGCTCAATTGAATTACACAGTCACTGAGAAAGAACTATTAGCTGTAGTCTTTGCATTTGACAAATTTAGGTCATATTTGGTTGGCACCAAAGTAATTGTCTTTACAGACCATTCAGCCATTAAATATTTGATAACAAAGAAAGATGCAAAGCCTAGGCTAATTAGGTGGGTTCTCCTACTCCAAGAATTTGATTTAGAAATAAGGGATAAAAAAGGAGTGGAGAACCAAGTTGCTGATCATCTGTCTAGATTGAAAAGAGACATTGCAGGTACAGCAGGTGGGGAGATCAAAGAATACTTTCCAAATGAGCAGCTATTGACAATAACTGCTGAATCATCAACCGCTGTAGCGGCTAGTGTAAAAACACTAGACGTTGTAGCGCATGAACCTGTAACACCTTGGTATGCTGACATAGTGAATTTTTTGGTTAGCAAGGTGGTACCTACTGAGATGACCTATCAGCAAAGGAGAAGGTTCTTCCACACAACGAAACAATATTATTGGGATGAACCTTTTCTATACAAGAAGTGTCAAGACCAGTTAATGAGGAGATGCCTAGCAGAGGAAGAACAAATTCAAGTGCTACAGCACTGCCATTCTGCACCATGTGGTGGGCATTTTGGTGGTATCCGAACTGCTGCAAAGGTATTGCAATCTGGCTACTATTGGCCTTCACTTTTTAAAGATGCTCAAGACTTTGTAAAAAAATGTGATAGGTGCCAAAGAACAGGGAATATTTCAAACAAACATGAAATGCCTTTAACAAACATTCTAGAGGTTGAACTCTTTGATGTTTGGGGAATGGATTTCATGGGACCTTTTCCCCCTTCTCATGGAAACCTGTACATTTTAGTAGCTGTAGACTATGTTTCAAAATGGGTAGAAGCTGTTGCTCTACCCAATAATGATGCAAGGTCTGTGAGTAAATTTTTATTAAAAAACATTTTCACTCGTTTTGGAACCCCTAGAGCCATCATAAGTGATGAGGGATCTCATTTTTGTAATAAATTAATTGAGACCCTATTGGCTAAATATGGAGTCAAGCATAAAATAGCAACTGCTTATCATCCACAAACTAGTGGTCAAACTGAATTGTCAAACAGAAATAAAAAGGATGTTGGAAAAGATGGTAGGGCCTTCAAGGAAAGAATGGTCAATACATTTAGATGATGCTTTATGGGCCTACAGAACAACTTATAAAACACCTCTGGGGATGTCTCCCTATAGGTTGGTTTATGGGAAGTCCGGTCACCTACCAATTGAACTTCAGCACAAGGCCCATTGGGCTCTATAAAAACTCAACTTTGACTACAAGAAAGCAGGAGATGCTAGGTTGCTGCAGCTAAATGAATTGGAAGAACTTAGGCATTTTGCCTATGAAAATGCAGCAATTTATAAAAAAAAACCAAAATGTGGCATGATCAAAAATTGATGGAAAGGGATCTCACTGAAGGAGGACAACCATGGAGCTGTGGACCTCTATGATACAGCAACCAATACCACTTTCAAAGTGAATGGCCAAAGGATTAAACAATATTTTGGTGAAAATGTGGTAAGAGACAAAACCACAATTGAGCTTAAAGATCTCTAAATTGAAAGAGAAAGTGTGGCTGCACACTTTAAAGCAAGCTCTCTTGGGAGGCACCCCAATGATTTTAACAAATTTTCTGTTTGCATGTTTATTCTTCTTTGCAGGAAATTAGGATCAGCGCTGTAGCGGTTACTTGTTATAAAAGATGCTGTAGCGGTTGTGTTAAATCAGGGTTGGGTGTGGTCAAACAAAAAAAATAAAAATCTTGCTCAGAGTGAGCTGGCACTATACCCTTATCCCTAGCCTGAGCTGCACGTGCACCTACTGACCTGCACTTGTCCAATCAACAGTTTCTTTTCTCTCTCCCACTTCACTTACAAATGGTCACTTTAATATCTACAACTCCCCACGCTACCATTTTCTCTTTCTTTCTCTCTCTTTGCTCTCTGAAACTACTCTCAACCGTTACCACTCACCATTCATAACCTCCATCCTTTCTTCTTCCTTCGTTCCAACGCACACCCCAACATTTCCCAACAACCATACACATATACGCAAAGCTCTTAGCCAACCATGACCAAAAAGCAAGCTGCCCTAAAACGATCTGGCAGAGGAGCTACTGTGAAACCAGAACCATCCCATCCCGTCAAAACCGCCATGGCCAAAGCAACTCCAGATCCTCAGAGGTTTTAGAAAATGGACTTCATTGCTGAAAGGGGGTTCAAAACAGATAGCGCTCCTGAAGCTTTCTCAACCGCTGTCACAGCGCTAGGTTGGGAGAACTTCATTAAGCATCGTAAGGAATACATCACGTTCTTGGTAAGAGAGTTCTATGCTGGCATTGAGGAGCCTAAGGAAGGAAAGCCTCAAACACACTCATTGGTAAGAGGTGAAACAGTTAATTTCAACTCCAGAACCATCAATGATATTTTCCACCCAGGGTATCATGGAAAGACGTTGGAAATCAAAGTTCTGAACTGGGGAGATGAAGAAATGCAGGCTGTTAGAAGAAGAATTTGTGTGGAAGGAGCTACATGGGACAAATTTGGCGCTGAATACAAAATCAAAAAGGTCTACTTGTGTGGGGAGGCCAACTTATGGTGTAGTTTCATCAAACACTCTCTGTTGCCTACATCTCACACAACCTTCGTAGAAAAGGAGAGGCTCATTGTTATTGATGCAATAATGGCTGGAGAGAAGATAGATGTAGGAAGGCTCATTGCGAAGGAGATAGAGAAATGCAGAATTAAAAAAGGAGGTAATTTGTATTTTCCTTGTTTAATTACTGATCTATGCCTGGAAGCTGATGTAGAAGTTGAAATGAAAGAAGAGAGAAGATTCCCTCTGGGGGCATTTCCATGTATTTTTAAGGTTAAGCAGAAACCTGCCGCTGCAGCGTCTCTAGACTTTGTAGCGCTGCAGCGCCTAGAGCTGAAGCAGCAGGTTCTCTGCAGATTTGTGAAGGAAAAGTTTGATTGAGAAAAAGCAATGTATGCCCAGATATCAAAAGGGAAGACATCCATTTCCCCACCTCAATTCCCTGATTGGCTATTGGAGGAAGAGCCAGCTGAAAAAGTAGAGAAAAAGGGAGTTAGGAAAGAAAAGAAGAAAGCTGTGACTAGCCCAGCAAAAAGAGCAAAGCCTAGCCCAGCAAAGAAAGTGCAACAGGCTGTAGTAGAGGAGGACAGTTTAGATTCTGAAGACATTGAGAATATAAGTGAGGAAGATGAGGAAGAAACCATTGCAGTCATGAAAGAAATGGAGAAGGAGGAGGATGAGGAATCATCAGGTGGGGAGAGTGATACTGAAGAAGAATCTGAAACTGAAGAAGATGAGGAAGCAGAAGAAATTCAGTGTGATCCAACCCCCAGCCCAAAGAAACCAAAAACCCCCCTACCAAAGCCAATCCACCATCAACCCCCACCCCCATCCCCGAACCAACCAAACTAACACCCCAGAAAACACCTGCCAAACAAGCCACACCAAAGAAGCCTGAACAAAAGCATCCAATCAGCCAAGAAAACCCAATTGAGCAGGCTAAGAAAGTTTATCAGTCATACACCAAAGCAAGAAGAAACCCAGGAGTCAAACTGGCTGAGCACCCAGAAGAAGGTGTTCAGACAGTAGATGCTGCAGTAACTATGTCTGCAGTAGCTAGTGACACAATACCTGAGGCAATTCTGACCGAGGAGGAAAGTGAGAAGGAGGCTGCTGAGGAGCTTGTGAACTTGCAGGATGAAAAAGAGCCAGTACCGGAGGAAAAAGAGCAGGAGCAAGAGCAAGCAGAAGAGGAAGAAGAAGTGCAGGAATCAGACGCTGCAGCGGCAGCAGTGAAGGAATCAAGCGCTACAGCGCCACCTACCGCTGTAGCGGCAGAGAAGACTACTCCACCTCAACCAAAGAAGAAAAAGGCAGCCAGAGGAGCCCCAACCCCTTCAAGAGCCAGTAAGAGGCTCAAGAAGGCCTAAAAAGGCAAGACTTGTTGGCTTCTCATGCCGGTTATGTTCTTTGAACTTTGTTTTTGTTGTTCTAAGGCCTCTCCCTTGTGTTGTCCATCAAGCAGTGAGGACACTGCCAAATTTAAATTCTGGGGGAGGACCTTATGGTTATTAAATAATGTTTTGAATGAAGTACAATTATGTTTTTAAATATTAAGTATAATTAATTATAATTATGCCATGATTTGCATGTGTTGCATGTTTTGTATATTTTGTATGCTTGAATAGGAAATATGATTAGCTGGATGTTTTAAATTTCTTAGTAAGCAAAAGCTGAAGTTATATAGCCAAATTAAAAAAAAAAGTAAATAAGAATTTTTGAGTAGGGCAGCCTTGTGTAAACAATGAAATGGTTTTATTGCTGCTTTTACACAAAATCCAAGCTTAGTGAAGAACCTAGTTAGCTAGTGGTAATCTAAGGATAAAGTTAGTCTAGGGTAACCAAGGGTTAGTCAAGTTTTCATTAAAAATTGAGAATTTTTTTAAAGCTAAGTTTGGGGGTGCATCGGTTATGTTAAGGCTAGGAACAAAAGATGATAAATTGGTCTTTGCAAAATGAAATAAAAATGAATATGGTCTTGTAAAAAGTTGCAAAATATCTTAAATAAATTGCTGAGCTGTTCCAAAAAGCATGAAAAGAAAATGCAAATAAGGAGCTCAGTAATGAAGATAGCATCTAGTTTTGATCATCAAAATCCAGCGCTACAGCGTTTGATCACCAGGCCAAAAGTTTATGCATTGACCAATATTCTGAAAAATGCCTAATTAAAGCCCTTTGCTGTGCTTTGAAGCCCCTCAGATCTTGTGTAAAATTGTATTCCACTCTTCTATTTGAAAAAATTCTTTGCCTAACCCAAAAGAAATCCATTCTTCCCAAAACCTTAGAGAAATTCTGAAATTAACTAGGAACTAAGTTAAGCTTTGATATCACACACTCACAACTGAGCAGTAATGATTCTATTTGAATTGTGAACCACAATGGTGTGTGAAAATGATAAGAATTAGCTTATGCATAAATTCTGTTTAATTTAAAAGCTGCAGCTAGTTATATGATCAGTTTGTCTTATTCAAGTGTCATTACTTGGGGACAAGCAATGATTTAAGTTTGGGGGTGTGATAACTCTATTTTATATAGGTTATTTATGCTCCTAATACTTAAGTCAAGCTTACTTCTCAAGTAATTCTAGTACTTAAATATGTGAATATTAGAGTAAATATAGGTTATAAGTCAATTCCCTAAAACGTGGGCATAGTCAATGCCTTTGTGAATATGTTTGATGTTTTGTTTTAGCGCTGCAGCGGTATGCTATCAAGGAGACGCTACATCGTTATATAACTTACAAGTGGATGCTAAATTACACTTGGCGCCCCCTAAATGGAACCCATGTGATAGTTGGTGTACTCCATCATTAGCACTTTTTGTAAAGTACTTTAAGGATAATATCTAAGTCTTATGATCATCATGTGATATTATCATTCTATTAAGACTTAGTTAGTTTTAGATTAATATAGATTGCTTCATCAAAAAGTAACATACGTAGACACAAGTAGTTGTAACTGTCATACCCCAATTTTGTCCGCCTAATTGAAAAAATTGTATTTTTGTGAATGCCCAATTTTAACGGATATTTTTCTTGTTTTCAAAAGAGTACAAAAATATGTATCTCGTACAATTTTTATTCTCGTTTGTTGCATGTATCATTTTTAGTAGTGTGAGCGTTGTGATACTCGTTGCGCATGCGCGCTGGCGTCTCATCGTTTACGCGTATTTGTTTCGTTACCGATCATTGTTATCCATGTATTTTTATTAGTTTATCAATCATTTTTTATACAAAAAAATCAAATTTCAAAAATTACTTTTTATTTTTATAAACCATTTTTCTTTTAATTTGGTACAAATACATAGTCAACTTTTGTTACATATATAGACAAAAAGATTAAAAGCAAAATGTACAAAATTTTAAAATAAAAACAAAAAAAGAGAGCAGCTGTTGCGCTGCTGCTGCTTATTGTTGTTGTTGAGTTGCTGTCCAGCTTCTCTATTTCAAGAATAGAGCTCATGTCTTCTTTTTCCTTGTCTATTTGCTCTTCCATTTTGAGCAAAAAACCATATGCATTCCTGCTGTTTTAATCAGAGGCTGTTTGGTACCATTGTCTCCCGTGAGCTTTGCTCCTCTACTCCACATCCACACCTACACCACAAAAACCCCATTATAAATACAGTATCACACAAACAGAGAAGGGGATAAAAAAAAACTCTTCAAACTCAGTTCTCAATTTCAAATCTCAGTTTCAAAGAGGGAACGAAATTGAGAGAAAAAATGTAGCAATAAGGAGAGGAAAGAAATGAATCAGAGAGAAGAAGCAGGGAAGCCACAAAAGCTTATAACAACAAACCTGCAAATTTCAACACAGTCCTTCAACCAAAACCATTAAACTTCATATTCAAATCTGATCCAATAAGCTTGTCTTCACATCTACCAGTAAGCCTAACATTCCAACTTCATCTTCAAATCTCATCCATCCCTCACCAAAACCATTTACTACAAACAGCTACACAACCACCACCACTACAACAACCACAACCACCACCACCGTCGTAACCTCCGACGGAACCACCGCGGTAAGCATCCCCCACCGAAGCCGTCGCCGGCGCCACAACCATGGCTCCCCTCCGGCGTCCCTCCCTTCTTCTTCCTCTCTCCTTCATTTTCGTTTCTTCTTCTCTCTCACCCCCACAAAAAACTCTCTTTCTCTCATGGCAAAACTCACTTTCTCTCTTTCCATGCCTTGTTGATGCGGCGCTAGTTTGAGTAGTGAAAGATTAGGTTTAGTTTTTGTTAAGTTTATATACTTCTCATCCATTTTATTATTTGCTTTGTTTTTTTTTAAGTTTAGTCAGGTTGATATTCGCACCACCCATTTTGATAATACCACCCAATTTCATTTTTTAATTTAAAAAATCCAGAATGATATATACATCCCCTGTTCTACTCACATACAACCCCATTTTGCTTTTTTTATTTTATTTTCTTAAAAGCCCATAGTGCTATTTACACCCTTTGTTTTACTTCAACATCCCCCTCATCATTCTTGCATTCTTCTCAAAGATTCATCTCCAAATCTCTAGAATCAAGCTCAAAGTTGAAGATTAAAGAGTAGATTCAAGTGGTTTAGCACTCATTCATCTTATTTCTTGCTTATTTAGCTTGGAGTTAAGGTATATTCTTGAATCCTAGCATCATCATCAAAGTTTTAGCATAAAAAATGTAGATTATCAATTTGTTTTTGCATACCAAGCATTACATTTAAAGTCACATCTTATGTAAATATGTTAGTATAATTGTTGTTGTCGAAGGAGAAATGCATTTCAAGCATTTTGACAAGCACTTTGGGAGGCTTGGGTGCTTGAAATGCTTCTCCCTTTTGGAATAAATTGTATGTTGGTGCTATTTCACTTATTGCTTGCATTTTCATGAATAAAATGGTGTTTTAAGCTCATGTTCTTTTCGCACCTTAGAGAAAATTAGGGTTTATGTGATTTTTATGCATTTCTTTGCTTGATCATGTGAATCCTTGCAAAAAGATTAATCTATGTTGTTCCCTTGCATTATCTTGTGTTTTCATGAATAAAATGAGATTTAGGGTTTATGGTTAGTTTCGCATATTAGAAAGAAATTAGGGTTTAGGAGATTAGATGCTTGAATTCATTTGTGCCTACCACTTCTTTGTCTACTCTCATGTGGAATCATTAATACTTAGATAGGCCCATTCCTTACATTGCATCTTCCACTAGATGTGCATTTAGATTCCCTTGCGTTTTGTAGAAATATTTGAGTATGGTTCTCGCCTAGCATCTTCCACTAGATGTGCATTTAGGTTCAATCTTGCCCACTCTTGTATTTTTGCTTAATGCCCAATTCAAGTTCCTTCTTTGCCTATTTATGTGTTGTGGTCTAACATGTGTAGTCTAGACTAATATTTGCTCAAGAATTCAAATGAGATTGTTGCTTGCCTAAGGATTCGATTTGCATTCATTGCTTTCTTTTCTAAATAATTTAGCATGAAAATGGTGACTAGAGACAATCATCCATAACCTTTGCTAGTTTGGTTGTCCTAAGAGCCTAAATTTCAAAAAAAGATGTTTTCATATGCATAAGCTACTAGTGATAATCACCCATAACCTTTGTTAGTTTGATTATCATGAATGCTTTCAATTTCAAAAGATATTTTCCTAAGCATCAAAAGTCATAGCAAGTGTTAGTGATGATCACCCATAACCTTTGATCATCATGAGCGCCCTTCACTTTTCAAAACCAAAGCAAAAGACTTTCATTTTCAAGGCTCGTTAGAACTACCTCGCTTTGATTCCCATTTGGGATACGTAGGAGCGAGTCACATTCTCGTCAAGCGCAACCATAAAAATTAGCATTTGCATAACAAAAAAAGAGTTATTTTCGTAACAAAAAAGAATCACTTTTGCAAACCAAGATCGTTTTCAGAACGAAAACCTTTTCCTTTCTAAAATCATTTTCAACCCATCGTCGCTAGTGGTTAATCAGAACCTTTGTTCGTCTAGCCATTGGTGGCGATGTCTTTTTTCCCAAAAGAACAACAAGCGATGATCACCCATAAATTTTGTTAGTTTGATCATTCGTGCCAATCAATCTCTTTCGAAAACCCCTTTCTAAAGAACAAATAAAAACGAGTCGCTACTAATAGTCAATCAGAGCCTTTGTTCGTCTGACTGGCGGTAGTGACTCTCATTTTCAAGAGTACTTAGCGGTGATTACCCATAACCTTGGTTAGTTTAATCATTCACTAAATGCTCGTCCTATTTCGAAAACTCACTAAAAAGATAAAAGACAAAAACCTTTTCAGGACAAAGAAGAACTACGTAGCTTTGAGTTCTCCATCGCACCAGGAGATACGTAGGAGCGGGCCTTGTCCCGTCAATCGTTTTTTTTTCTAAAAACCCATTCTTCTCCCTTTTCTTTTTCATAATAAATAAAGATTTTCATTAAGAATTTTTCAATAAGAAGTAGAGAGGCAAAATTAAGTATTTTCAAGTCAACACACTAAAACCACGCATTTAATTAAAGGTTCCCTCTCGGTAGAGAGGACGTGTGGGGTGCTAACACCTTCCCTGCGCGTAACCGACCCCCGAACCCTATTCTCTAGTTTCGCAAGACCAATCGCTTTCCAAAAAAGGTTTTCCTAATATTTTCCTTAATAAATATTGGTGGCAGCTTCATTGTCTTAGGAAAAGTTGTGAACGAGGAAGGTTCTCCCTCGGGGACTTTTTCGGGCGCAACAGCTGGCGACTCCACTGGGGACTAAAAAACATTTTTTTTCAAAAGTGGGTCAAGCCTAATTAATTAAGTGTGTGGTTTGTGTGATTGATTTGAACATCTTGCTTTGCCTCTATTCTTCTTCTTTTTCATAAGCATGTTGCATCCATATGCATTCGTCTTCTATGTTTGATTTTGTTTAAAATAATAGATAGTTACTTCTTTGCTTAAATGCTTAGTTCCCTCATGCATATTTCCCCTCTCTTGTCATGTCCCCTTCTTCTTTGCTCGCTTTCTTGAGGTAAATAGCGCATTGTTGTCGACACCCTAGATTAGTTGTACTTGATTGGTATTGAACCCTAGGGTAGACGACATGTTATTGCTTTCTATTGTCTGGACTGTTCTGGATTTTCATTTGCAGGTGGGGTAGTTTTTTTAAGGAAATGCCCTTCGCACACACACACTTGTACCTTGAAGCTATATGATCAGAGAAAGAGACCATAACCCAGGTCTATTAAGATACCATAGGATGAGTGGATTCGAGTAGTGGGAGCCCATCAGGACCTTTGTCCATTTGGCTACTCGCGAAAGTTTCAATCAGAGTTGTGCACTTTTATGATGCTTCGTATCTAGCAGTTTGCTGCATTTACAGGGATTTTCATGAGAGGGACTATGGCTCTGATGGCCTTTGTGAGGGTGTGAATAGAGCTACATGAGAAGATTATCCCTAAAGTGCCTTAGATCATAGGTTCTACCCCCTTTTAGGTCACAAGGGCTTCCCAAATTGTGTGCTGCATTGTTGCATTTCGTCCAGTTAATTTTTCCCTCAAAGATTTTCAAAAATAAAAAAAAAAGATATGATTTTCCCTTAAACACCTATATGAGGTGGCATATAGTGTGAAAGTCTTCTAAATTCCGCCTGTGAATACCCTCCTTATGCAGAAACCTCAAAAAAAAGAAGTATCTTGCATCCTGCATCATTGCATCATTGCATCATTACATCATTGCGTCATTTGCATTAAATAAAGTTCCAATTTTGAAAAAAATTATTCATCTTGCATTTCATTTTATTGCGTAAAAATGAAAAAACAATTATCATCTTCATAGCTTAAGCATTTCGTTTATAATCAAAAAAGAGGAAAAAGCTCCTCGCCAAGTTCATCCAAAACATGGCATTCATGCATAAGCATTATTTCAAAAAAGACCCAGTAGAACTACGTAAGCTTTGATTCCTCATTACAATGGGGATACGTAGGAGCGGGTCATACCCCGTCAAGCACATTTTTCTAAAACCTTTTTTCCAATAAATCATTTGCATCTCCAAATAATTTTCAAAATCATGTTCCAAAACTAAAAATCAAAAGTTTCCAATGCATGCATCTTCTCTAAACAAAGAAAAAAATAGAAAAGCTCTTCATGTAAAAGCTCAATGAGTAAAAGTGCACCTTCGAATGACGAAGGGTAATATCTCAAATTTGTTTGTGCACTACAAATTTGAGATGTTACTCTACGGTATCGGGGCACTTTGACCCTATCAAGTGGGGTTTGTTTTCAAATAAGAGAATAAGTTTGAGTTAACCAAATGTCGAAGCATTTCAGTATATTGCGTGAAGTATTGAGTCAGGATCCACTCAATGTTTCATGCAAGTTACTCAGAGTAACGACAATTGGTTGCCTCACATCATCATTTGCATACATCATTGCATTACATAAAACAAAAGTTTCAAAAAAGGCAAAAAGCAAAACTTTCGAAAAAATAATCATAGTTTTTTCTTTTACCGGGCTACATGAGGTGATGTTCCCAAAATTTCAGTCACCAAACTCGAAAAAATGTTTTCATCTTATTTTTCATATGCATGTCAAGTCGCATTATCGCCGTCATTTTCATATAAAGACATCATTTGCATGGCATAAAACAAAAACTTGATAAAATTCATACATGCATTTTTCTCAATCTCATTTAGGTTTGCCAGGAGTGCATTCTCCGCACGTGTGCGTTTCCATTCACTAAGGCTTTTTCCCCTAATTTTCTCGAAAGATCCAAAAATCGTGTCTTATTAGGAGCGCGTCTCATGCATTATTGTTGTCCTTTTTCACACATCATGAAAAATAATACATTAACCTCTCATTTTGCATGCATTTCCATTCAATAAAAACCATGTCTTCCCACGCATGTTTTTTTTGTGTGAGTATCATGCATTTCATTGCACAAAAAATGAAAACAAGATCATGAATAGAAATCATCATCAAATTTATTCAAAATGTAGCATTCATGCACCATTTCATTAACCTCATCACTTTGGTTCAAATACATCATTCCTCCATACATGCATCTTTCAAAAAAGGAAGGGGCATTGGCATTTCATACTTTTCCTTGCCTCTAAAAAAAAATCATCATTCCTGCATCTTTCATCATTCAAAAGAAAAAAAGGGGCATTGGCATTTCATACTTTGCCTTGCCTCTAAAAAAAATCATCATTTAGAAAAAAGCATCATTCCTGCATATTTCATCATTCAAAAGAAAAAGGGGGCATCGGCATTTCATATCTTGTCTTGCCTCTATAAAAATCATTTTGAGAAGAAGCATCATTCTTGCATCATTCATCATCCAAAGATGCACTGGCATTTCATATTTCGTCTTGCATAAAAAGAAAGCATCAAAAAGAAAAAACTTTTAGAATAATCACACTTTTCAAGTGAATATGCTTTCATACATTTCATTTTCATCATGTATACATCATAATGTTTTCATCCATGCATTGCATACAACAAAAATGTTGTGATGAGAGACGAGATGTTCTTGCAAAGTAATCTTTCCTTTTTGGAAAAGTTTACCCTCACTCATTTGCAAACTCAAGGTGTTCCAAGGCACTCAGTTTTTCACATCAATAGCTCATTTGTATTTCCTTCAAAAAAGGGCATTACATCTCATCCATTCCATGATAAAAGACCGAAACAGTTCATCAAAAAAGTTTTTATATCATGTTTTAACCAATGTTAACTCTCTGTGAAGCGTTCTTCTAGTAAGCATGCATGCTAGGTGCAGTTTCTCTTGTTTGAGTCAGTCAATTTCCTTCATTTATCATCATTCCCCATCCAAGTCTAACCCCACCCCGTCCACCCATAAAGCGCATATTCTCTCCTATCAGTGCATACTTGACTTTTTAGTTCATTATCACTAACACTTTAAGTCCTCCATGCTGGGGCAATTCTGGGATCACTAATTTTCCTTGTCAGTATCATATTCCTTTAGTGCAAGTCTTTCCAAAAAATATATAATAAATAAAAAAGATAAAATAAGCTCGCTAGGTTGAAAACCCGCAAAGGGCGGCCTAGGCAAAGAAGAGCGCCCGGTGGATTGAAAACTCGCAAAGAGCGGTCCAGGCAAAAATTAGGGCACAAAAAAGGGGGAAAATAAAAGAGCAAACACATGAAGATAGATAAATTATTGTCCTAAAGTTAAGTCTTACAGAAATAAGCAATCAGGATTTGAAATGAAATTTGGCCATCTCTCCATACCCTCAAGAACCTAAAATCCCAGAAGGTCCATTCCCTACCCCTCTTAAGCCAAAGATTCAAAATCACAAAAACACCCTTTGTTACCCATCTTAAGCCAAGAAAAGCCCAAGATATCCCCATCACTCCGGACGAGGGTTAATACCACATCAAAGATGGTATATCATTCTCACCCAAGTCAAAAGGAAAGGAAATCCACAAAAGGAGGGGAATAACAAAATTTCAAAAAGGAGAATCCCAAAACAAAAAAAGGAAGACAAAGGGAGTATAAATTAAGAGTCAATACATTTTGTCATGAAGCATAAGAGCTCCCCTTCAAAGAGGCCCTCAGATTCAATGGGTTCAATCATTTCTCCTTTAAAAAAAAAGCCCTCAATTCATTGGGTTCAATCATTCCTCCTTTCAAAAAAGCCCTCAATTCGTTGGGTTTAGCCATCTTTTCTTTCATAAAACCTTCAAACACCTCATTGGGTACAACCACCCCCAAACACCTCATTGACCATCGACCAACACCGAATAAGACCCATCCTCCCCATCAACCCCCAAACACTTCATTAAGCTCAATCATCCCCTTCTCCACATCACAACCCTAAAAAGTCCATTCCGATCAATGACTAATTGCTTTCGTTCTCTTAAGTTTTAATCTTAGGACAAATAAGTTCATCTATTTACGACGTGTTTGCTCAAAAGGAAAAAAACAAACAAGCAGAAAAAAGAAAGCTGCTCAAAAAGAAAAAAAACAAACAATCAAAAAAAGAAAGTTGGTAAAAAAGAAGAAGGACTTGCACTCCAAGATGCATTCGTGTTGCATTAAAACAAGGTCTAGTGGTCACCAGGTGGAGCCTCTCCTCGTACTAAAAAGTCAAAACTTTCATTGCATTTGAGTTGTTCTTAAAGAGAACCAAAAGTGTGTACTAGGGGGCATTCCCTTCACCTCTCACTCCACTCAACTTTGGGGAGGTTTGTTCATTGCCCACCCCATTCATATATCACCCTCAGTTCATAACCATCACCATAACTCTGTCGCCTTTCACAACCTCACCCAAAGAAACCATTTGAAATGTCATTCGAAAGTGGGGCAAGTGCGTTCCCATTCCTTCACCTCATTCATTCCTACAAAACCTCACCGGGGCAATCTCTCAATTCACCATCCTAAACCAGGCCTGGTCATTCTAATTGGGGCAGCTTTGTCCTTGTTATGACCGGGGCAACATCAAACTTTATGGGTTGAGACAAAATCTCTTTTGCTCCACCTTTCATCTCAAAAGCCGAAGCATTCCCAATTCATCATCTTCTACACCCCTAGTTGTTGTCACCACCAGACAGGGGCAAGTTATTCACTCATCAAAGACCTGAATTGGGGCAATCTTGTATCTCTTGATCCCTCATGAGCTTCGGCAATAACCATGTCAGTCATTCCTTCACTTGCCATAAAAGTCCATGCCCTAAACCAATTCCAAGTTAACTGACTCATTCATTCACATTTGCACTCCTATGCATGCTTACTAGACAATGCTTCAAAAGAGAGAGCACAAGTTGTTTACGCGATATCTAAAATTCAGTCATCATGGAAAGAAAGAGAAAACAAGTGAGGTTGTTTGTAAATAAAAACTTTGAGAACACCGGAGTTTGAATCAAATTCAATTTTTCAACAGAATGGGCAATAGTCATCTCAATTCCTTGCATTCAAAGTCTCGCATCTCATCTTCACTAAATGTTTACCTCATGCACCTAGGCATTTCAATTTATTCATTATGGCATATGCATCGAAGCATTACATTTGCATCTTCACATTTTGTGCATTCATCACATAGCAAAAAGAAGAAAAAGCAGAAATCTTTTCATTGCATTGGCATCATATTAATGTTCGCACTTCATAAAAAGGAAAAGAACAAAATCATTCCATGTCATTCACCATTCCACAAGATACTAATCATTGCATGCACCATTGCATCATCAAAATTCTTCAGACCATTAGATCAATACAGACATATGTTGACCCATAAACCAGACCTTTGCGTCCATAATTCAAAGCTACTCCCTTGATCCCAAGCGATCCTCATTTCTTGTCTTCTCATTCATTGCTTTTTCATTAACACATCCAGTGTTGGCTCTCACTTGCAAACTCCAAACAAACAACAAAAAGAACAGAAACATTCCTTGTCATCCAGAATTCCATATCATGCAGCATTCCTTTGTCATTCAATCATCAAACATTAAAGCGGTGAATTTGCATCATATTAATGTTAGCATTTCCATAAAAGAAAAAGAACAAAAATCATTGCATCAAACATCAGAGCATTACATCATATTAATGTTTGCATTTCATAGAAGAAGCAAAAAGAAACAAACAGAAGTTAGAACAGGAGCATTCCATTCATCAAAGCATCAATCACCGCATACACTTGCATTCAAACACCAAAGCATTATGTTGATATTTGCATTTCATAAACTACAAAGAAGAAGCAGATACAAAAGAACAAAAGCATTCCATAATATTCAAGACATCAATCATGGCATATGTCTGCATTACATGTGTCATTCATTGCATTGCTAAGAAAAATGCGGGTGAACACAAGATGTTAATCCTCATGCCTAGTTCTAAGAATCAGCACTTCAAGTGTCAATCTTCAATCTAATTCTCAAGTCAGTCATCCTGGACTTGTCAGTCTCAAAATCTCATTCCCAGTCACTCCTTCAGTTCGGAGTTCAAATGCCCTCGGATCCCAAGTGGTTCATTAAAAGCACGCTAAGTGTTCATCCTCATTTACTGCTTTCTCATCAGCACGCCAAGTGTTCATTTACTGCTTTCTCATCAGCACGCCAAGTGTTCATTTACTGCTTTCTTTCTAGCAAGCCAAGCATTCATCATTATTGCATCAGACATCAAATCAAGTCTCAAAATACAAAATCATTTTCAATAAATAGGAGACTAAGTCGAATGTACATTCGAAATAGTCATCACGATAGGACACTTGAATTGATCACTCAAGAATCCCAAGGTCCCTATGCCAAAAGAAAAAAAAACAAACAAAAACATTCAGTGTCGTCTACATCGTAGTAATGTTTGCATTCCATAAAACAAAAAGAACCAAAATTCATCATCCCATCAAACATCAAAGCAATACAGTTGCATCACATCAATACTTGCATCTCATAGAAGAAAAGAAAGCTAAAGCATCCCATGTCATTCATCATTTCATGTTATTCATCAGCAATATTCACATTTCATAGAAAAAAGGCAAAGAAGAAAAAGTTTTCCATTACATGTCATCCGCCATTTCATCAAAACACAAGAGCATTACATATCATCAAACACCAAAATCTTGCATTCGCATACCCATGATTCTTAAAAGAGCAAAAAAAAGAGAAGCCAAAAAAGAAAAGAAAAAAAAAGAGAGAAAAGAGAAAAGAAAAGAAAAGAAAGAAAGGAAAGAAAAGAGAGCGCTCAGGCGCGCATTGCGGATTGGAGCCCAGAGAGATCATCGCTCCCTTCTGCCCAGGTCTCGCATCGTGTACGAGCAACGCGATGGACCGCAGCCCCATCTGAGGTTCAACGGAATAGTTGTATCAAGCCTAAGATACAGTGGACGCCGTGCATTGATCTGTATCTCAGTTCCAGAGCTGATAACGATCCCCCCGGTCGCTCGAAAAGGCCAACAGGAAGAGCGTGCTCCTCAAAGCCACGCGCAAACTCGGATTCGTTGAGAATTCGTTTAAGGATTACAGGTTTTAGGCAGCCTGGGCAATTTACTGCTTTCTGCACGCAAGTGCCCATTTTACTTTTCTGTCTGCACGCAAGTGCCCATTTTACATTTTCTGTCTGCACGTCAGTGTTCATTTACTGTTTTCGCATCGACACGAAGGTGTCTATCTTTCAAAATTTTTTTGGGTTTCTCCAAGTAGACCAAATTGGTATAATTTCTGAATTCTTTATTTATATTTTATCTTCGAAATATGTCTCGGCCAATTCATATTTCTTGGTAAAATCTAAATGAGAAAAGAAAAAGAGAAAATAGAAGAAAAAGGAAAAGAAAATTCGGGTTTCCCTAAATAGACAAAATTGGTATGATTTCTGAATTCTTTATTTCAATTTTGCCTCAGAATATGTTTCGGCCAATTCATATTCTTTGTCAAAATCCAAATAAAGAGGGGCAGCTGTCATACCCCAATTTTGTCCGCCTAATTGAAAAAATTATATTTTTGTGAATGCCCAATTTTAACGGATATTTTTCTTGTTTTCAAAAGAGTACAAAAATATGTATCTCGTACAATTTTTATTCTCGTTTGTTGCGTGTATCATTTTTAGTAGTGTGAGCGTTGTGATACTTGTTGCGCATGCGCGCTGGCGTCTCATCGTTTACGCGTATTTGTTTCGTTACCGATCATTGTTATCCATGCATTTTTATTAGTTTATCAATCATTTTTTATACAAAAAAATCAAATTTCAAAAATTACATTTTATTTTTATAAACAGTTTTTCTTTTAATTTGGTACAAATACATAGTCAACTTTTGTTACATATATAGACAAAAAGATTAAAAGCAAAATGTACAAAATTTTAAAATAAAAACAAAAAAAGAGAGCAGCTGTTGCGCTGCTGCTGCTGCTTATTGTTGTTGTTGAGTTGCTGTCCAGCTTCTCTATTTCAAGAATAGAGCTCATGTCTTCTTTTTCCTTGTCTATTTGCTCTTCCATTTTGAGCAAAAAACCATATGCATTCCTGCTGTTTTATTCAGAGGCTGTTTGGTACCATTGTCTCCCGTGAGCTTTGCTCCTCTACTCCACATCCACACCTACACCACAAAAACCCCATTATAAATACAGTATCACACAAACAGAGAAGGGGATAAAAAAAAAACTCTTCAAACTTAGTTCTCAGTTTCAAATCTCAGTTTCAAAGAGGGAACGAAATTGAGAGAAAAAAAGTAGCAATAAGGAGAGGAAAGAAATGAATCAGAGAGAAGAAGCTGGGAAGCCACAAAAGCTTATAACAACAAACCTGCAAATTTCAACACGGTCCTTCAACCAAAACCATTAAACTTCATATTCAAATCTGATCCAATAAGCTTGTCTTCACATCTACCAGTAAGCCTAACATTCCAACTTCATCTTCAAATCTCATCCATCCCTCACCAAAACCATTTACTACAAACAGCTACACAACCACCACCACTACAACAACCACAACCACCACCACCGTCGTAACCTCCGACGAAACCACCGCGGTAAGCATCCCCCACCGAAGCCGTCGCCGGCGCCACAACCATGGCTCCCCTCCGGCGTCCCTCCCTTCTTCTTCCTCTCTCCTTCATTTTCGTTTCTTCTTCTCTCTCACCCCCACAAAAAACTCTCTTTCTCTCATGGCAAAACTCACTCTCTCTCTTTCCATGCGTTGTTGATGCGGCGCTAGTTTGAGTAGTGAAAGATTAGGTTTAGTTTTTGTCAAGTTTATATACTTCTCATCCATTTTATTATTTGCTTTGTTTTTTTTAAGTTTAGTCAGGTTGATATTCGCACCACCCCTTTTGATAATACCACCCAATTTCATTTTTTAATTTAAAAAATCCAGAATGATATATACACCCCCTGTTCTACTCACATACAACCCCATTTTGCTTTTTTTATTTTATTTTCTTAAAAGCCCATAGTGCTATTCACACCCTTTGTTTTACTTCAACATCCCCCTCATCATTCTTGCATTCTTCTCAAAGATTCATCTCCAAATCTCTAGAATCAAGCTCAAAGTTGAAGATTAAAGAGTAGATTCAAGTGGTTTTGCACTCATTCATCTTATTTCTTGCTTATTTAGCTTGGAGTTAAGGTATATTCTTGAATCCTAGCATCATCATCATCAAAGTTTTAGCATCAAAAATGTAGATTATCAATTTGTTTTTGCATACCAAGCATTACATTTAAAGTCACATCTTATGTAAATATGTTAGTATAATTGTTGTTGTCGAAGGAGAAATGCATTTCAAGCATTTTGACAAGCACTTTGGGAGGCTTGGGTGCTTGAAATGCTTCTCCCTTTTGGAATAAATTGTATGTTGGTGCTATTTCACTTATTGCTTGCATTTTCATGAATAAAATGGTGTTTTAAGCTCATGTTCTTTTCGCACCTTAGAGAAAATTAGGGTTTATGTGATTTTTATGCATTTCTTTGCTTGATCATGTGAATCCTTGCAAAAAGATTAATCTATGTTGTTCCCTTGCATTATCTTGTGTTTTCATGAATAAAATGAGATTTAGGGTTTATGGTTAGTTTCGCATATTAGAAAGAAATTAGGGTTTAGGAGATTAGATGCTTGAATTCATTTGTGCCTACCACTTCTTTGTCTACTCTCATGTGGAATCATTAATACTTAGATAGGCCCATTCCTTACATTGCATCTTCCACTAGATGTGCATTTAGATTCCCTTGCGTTTTGTAGAAATATTTGAGTATGGTTCTCGCCTAGCATCTTCCACTAGATGTGCATTTAGGTTCAATCTTGCCCACTCTTGTATTTTTGCTTAATGCCCAATTCAAGTTCCTTCTTTGCCTATTTATGTGTTGTGGTCTAACATGTGTAGTCTAGACTAATATTTGCTCAAGAATTCAAATGAGATTGTTGCTTGCCTAAGGATTCGATTTGTATTCATTGCTTTCTTTTCTAAATAATTTAGCATGAAAATGGTGACTAGAGACAATCACCCATAACCTTTGCTAGTTTGGTTGTCCTAAGAGCCTAAATTTCAAAAAAAGATGTTTTCATATGCATAAGCTACTAGTGATAATCACCCATAACCTTTGTTAGTTTGATTATCATGGCTGCTTTCAATTTCAAAAGATATTTTCCTAAGCATCAAAAGTCATAGCAAGTGTTAGTGATGATCACCCATAACCTTTGATCATCATGAGCGCCCTTCACTTTTCAAAACCAAAGCAAAAGACTTTCATTTTCAAGGCTCGTTAGAACTACCTCGCTTTGATTCCCATTTGGGATACGTAGGAGCGAGTCACATTCTCGTCAAGCTTAACCATAAAAATTAGCATTTGCATAACAAAAAAAGAGTTATTTTCGTAACAAAAAAGAATCACTTTTGCAAACCAAGATCATTTTCAGAACGAAAACCTTTTCCTTTCTAAAATTATTTTCAACCCATCGTCGCTAGTGGTTAATCAGAACCTTTGTTCGTCTAGCCATTGGTGGCGATGTCTTTTTTCCCAAAAGAACAACAAGCGATGATCACCCATAAATTTTGTTAGTTTGATCATTCGTGCCAATCAATCTCTTTCGAAAACCCCTTTCTAAAGAACAAATAAAAACGAGTCGCTACTAATAGTCAATCAGAGCCTTTGTTCGTCTGACTGGCGGTAGTGACTCTCATTTTCAAGAGTACTTAGCGGTGATTACCCATAACCTTGGTTAGTTTAATCATTCACTAAATGCTCGTCCTATTTCGAAAACTCACTAAAAAGATAAAAGACAAAAACCTTTTCAGGACAAAGAAGAACTACGTAGCTTTGAGTTCTCCATCGCACCAGGAGATACGTAGGAGCGGGCCTTGTCCCGTCAAGCGTTTTTTTTCTAAAAACCCATTCTTCTCCCTTTTCTTTTTCATAATAAATAAAGATTTTCATTAAGAATTTTTCAATAAGAAGTAGAGAGGCAAAATTAAGTATTTTCAAGTCAACACACTAAAACCACGCATTTAATTAAAGGTTCCCTCTCGGTAGAGAGGACGTGTGGGGTGCTAACACCTTCCCTGCGCGTAACCGACCCCCGAACCCTATTCTCTAGTTTCGCAAGACCAATCTCTTTCCAAAAAAGGTTTTCCTAATATTTTCCTTAATAAATATTGGTGGCGGCTTCATTGTCTTAGGAAAAGTTGTGAACGAGGAAGGTTCTCCCTCGGGGACTTTTTCGGGCGCAACAGTAACTTGGAAGAAGAACTTCTTATGACATAGTAGCTTTTCTCCATTGTTATACTACCTTTAAGCTTTTTATTTTTAGCATAGTTTTCTAGTCTTCATTCAAGGTTTTGCTCACGCCTTAACTTCATCCTTTGTCTGCTACTTGGGATCATTGGAGTGTATCTTTTGCAACCACTCTTCTCTTTTCTTCAAACGGTAATACATACTCTCTAGTTGTATTATGTTGATGGAACTTGTGATGAGCTAACTTTGTTGTGGTTGGATTGTTCTTGGTGTGTAATGAACCTTGAGTAACTTTTGTATAATATTATGATGTTTGTGTTTTATTCCTTGGGTCATAATGCTTTCAATCTTGGTTTGGGAATGATCAACTAAAACAAGGTAACTTTGTGGGTACAGACATGGTTCACAAAGAGAACTCAATGAATGAAAACGCTTTAAAGACATTTAAAGGAAGCACTACTTAACTCTAGACATAGGGGAGTAATAGTTCATAAGGCAAATGTTGTAAGAGCTTAATATACAGGGGTAAAACTTATTTAGAGCCTAGACATAGGAGTCTTGTAACATAACCCTGACGAAAGTGACTGAAAGGCACGCTACCAAAGCGCTACAGCGTCTATAGACTTTGTAGCGCTACAACGTCTAAATATTGTTTGAACTTTACTCTTGGGAATTTACACAACTACTGAGCTATCCAACTCGCCTTTTAAATTACTTCAACTTAATACTCTTTTATCACAACTTATAATGTTTACAACTCTTTACCTTTACTTTGTACTCAATTCTTTTCACTAAGCTTCTAATCACTTAAACTTCTTAGATTAATTCCAATCCCTGTGGGAACGAACTTTACATATCATTATATTACTTGTTGCGATTGTGTATACTTGCACATCACCTTTTCGCACAACAATAACAGGCAAAGGAGATGGGTGGAATTTCTGAAGGATTATGACTTCGAATTGAAGTATCATCCAGGAAAGGCCAATGTTGTAGCCTATGCGCTAAGCAGGAAATCCATTCACATGGCAGAGTTAATGATGCATGAAATGATGTTGTTGGAGTCTTTTAGGGACTTGAATTTGAATACAAAGCAAAGATGGAACCGGTTAGTGTTGAGCCAAATAAGGATCTCTAGTTCCTTAAGAGATTCTATTCGCTTAGCACAGGACATTGATGTGAAGCTACAATCACAAAAAGTGTTAACAGATTTTACCGAAGATAGTGATGAAGTTATTTGTTTCAACGGTAGAAGTTTATATTCTGTACATCCTGGGTCCACCAAGATGTATAGAGATTTAAAGCAGATGTACTGGTGGCATGGAATGAAGTTAGAAATTGCTGAATTTGTGTCTCGATGTGTAACACCCATTTCTACCCGGCAAAATATCAGTTAAAATCAGAGTTTTCAAAAATTTCGACAAATAAACGGATGCTACATTTTCCGACTAAAATCCACAAATGAGCATAATTAGGTCATTTATAACATCAGATACATAGCACATAAAATAGGATGAATCAATAAACGAAACAAGTCAACTTTCAATCACTACGCAGCGGATTCAAACAGGTTTTAACTCGAAATCAGACAATAGGATAACAAAATAAAATAGTAATAATATGCGTTCATCCCCTCGAGTGCTACGTATCAGAGCAACGACACCGACTCGAACTGTTGAAGGTACACAGCCTTCATTCGTGGTTACCTGCACGTTACCAACACGGGGTAACATTCAAACAGAAGGGGTGAGATATCGAACCATATAATAGAATGTATGAAAAACAATATATATCAGAATCAGGACATCTCAATTCATCACTTCACAACAATCAAATAACTGCAATCATCACGAATCATCAACATAACCACTCATCAAAATGCAAATGGGCCATCAGCGGTACCCTCAACAAAATACAATGGGCCATCAGCGGCACCCTCAACAAAATACAATGGGCCATCAGCGGTACCCTCATCAAACTACAAATGGGCCATCAGCGGTACCCTCAACAAAATACAAATGGGCCATCAGCGGTACCCTCAACAAAATACAAATCAACGACTTAACCAACAATTATCAACTAGCAATTCAACACTTTACCAACAATTAGCAATTGACCAATTTAACCACTTAACCAACAATTAATCTTTTCAACAATTTAACAATTAATAATTGACAACGTAATCAACAATTAGCCAACCGGGGTCCTAATGCGCCTAAAGCGCCCAACAAAAGCAAACATGGCGCCATATGCGCCCAACAACAGCAAACATGCAAAAAACAACAGCAACAGCAAACAGCAAACAGTCACAGCAAACAGTAAGCATGGCGCCCAGCAACCAACGGGGCGGCCACACAGGCGCCCATGGCTCCCAGGACGGCGCCCAGAACATCAGGAAACGGCGCCCTACGATGCGCCCAGTGCAACAGAACAGGGAACGGCGCCCAGCAAAACAACAGAACAGGACACGGTGCCCAGGACGGCGCCCAATGACCAGCCAACGGCGCCCTACGCGCCCAGAACCACAGTTGGCCCCCTGGACTGCGCCCAGAACAACCACAAAATAATTTTCAAAAACCCTAATTGAATTTTCAATAGTCCCCAATGAGTAAAAACCCTAAAACATAGATTTACAAACATCAAATCATGGATTTCAGTATGAACAATAGGTTTCCAACACCAACACATAGATTCAAACATTAACCATAGTTTTCAAGAGATAAACATGGATTCAATCATCAACAATAGTCAATACAAGAGATTCAATCATCAATAATAGTTCAAACAATAGATCCAATCAACAATAATAGTTTAGACAATAGAGCCAATCATCAAAAATACATCAACATATAGGATCATTCACCAACAATAATTTCGAATATCATCAATAGATTTTCAAAGATTAAACAAATAGAATCACTTATTAAACAAACATAGGATCCCCTAATTCCCTACATAAAGCCCTTCATATACCCTATTATAGAGTTAGAACCCCACCCTTACCTTGGATTGAAGTTGAAACTCTTTGATTTTCCTCTCCTCTAGCTCTAGCCGTCGCCTCTCCTTAAGCTCTCTTCTAATCCTTATTTCTTTTTCTCTTCTAATGAGCAAACCCTAACCTACTATCACTTACTTACAATGCTTCATAAAATTCGACTAGACCATGGGCTTCTCTCCACACCCCCAATTTTACTAATTCTCACCTTAACACAAGCCCATATAAAGTAATATATTAATACCCTAATATTTTTCTACCACTTATTCCTAATAATTAATTAAATAATTAATTAACTATTTTGGGGCGTTACACGATGCTTAACTTGTCAAAGAGTTAAAATAGAACATCAGAAGCCTGCTGGTCTGTTGCGGCCACTAGATGTGCTAGTGTGGAAATGGGAAGACATTTCTATGGATTTTGTCACGGTGTTGCCAAAGTCTCAAGCCGATAACGACTCCATTTGGGTAGTTGTGGATCGGTTAACTAAATGAGCTCATTTTATTCCTGTTCGTTCGAACAGTAAAGTATCCAAGTTAGCTGAGGAATAACTGAGGAGCATAGTAAGGTTACATGGGGTTCCTACCAGTATTGTGTCGGATTGAGATCCGAAGTTCACTTCTCGATTTTGGAAAGCTTTGAATGAAGCATTGGGGACTAAGGTATTTGTTAGTACCGCTTATCACCCACAGACGGATGGTCAGACAGAGAGAACTATCCAAACTTTAGAAGATATGCTTCGGGCTTCTGTGCTCGAAAACGAAAGGAAATGGGAGGATCATCTTCCATTGGTGGAGTTCGCTTACAACAACAGTTATCATTCCAGTATCGGAATGGCACCATTTGAAGATTTGTATGGAAGGAAATGTAGAACTCCATTATGTTGGTGGGAAGTCGGCGAGAACCGATTGTTAGGGCCTGAGATGATTCATGAAACTACTGAAAAGATTCGGCAAATTAGAGAAAGAATGAAAGCTGCCCAGAGTAGGCAAAAGAGCTATGCTGATAAAAGAAGAAGGCCGTTAGAGTTTGAGTCGGGTGATCATGTATTTTTGAGATTGTCACCGACAATTGGCACAGGTAGGGCACTACGGGTGAAGAAACTCAGCCCTCGGTATATTGGACCTTTCCAAATTATCGAACGGGTGGGGCCACTGGCATACCGTATTGCTTTGCCTCCACCATTGTCCAATCTTCATGATGTATTCCATGTATCTCAATTGCGAAAGTACATCCCCGATCCAAGTCAACCGTTGAATTTTGAGACGATTGATCTTCGGCCAGACCTGTCTTTCCAACCTCATCCTGGTTACATCATGGAGCATGGCGAGAAAACGCTTCGGACGAAGACAATCCGCATTGTCAAGGTAGTTTGGGATGGTTTTTCCATTGAGGAAGCTATGTGGGAATTGGAGGACGATATGAGGACTCGATATCCGTATCTATTCTCTTGAGGTATGTTTTGTTCAATTTTGAGGACAAAATTCTTTCAAGTTAGGGAGACTGTAACATCCTCATAATAATTAGTCGAATTATTTGGATGTTAACCCAATTGAATTATTTTAGTGCTTGATTAGTAAAATTATTGAGTGCTAAAGTAATTATTTGGTTGGATCAGGAATGCTAACCCGATAAAACGGAATAAGGGTGATTTGGGGAAGAAATAAGAGAATAAGGGCAATATGGTCACTTGACCATATTGCCACTTAATAGAAATAAAAGAAAGAAGAGAAGTCAAAGGAGAAGAGAAAGAAGGAATCGAAGGAAAGAAGAGAAGAGAAGAAAGAAGAAAGGAAGAAGAAGAGAAAGAGGAGAAGAGGAAGAATCTCTCACTCCAAAGTTCATCATCATCATCATCATCATCATCATCATCATCATCATCATCATCATCATCATCATCATCATCATCATCATCATCATCATCATCATCATCATCATCATCATCATCATCATCATCATCATCATCATCATCATCATCATCATCATCATCATCATCATCATCATCATCATCATCATCATCATCATCATCATCATCATCATCATCATCATCATCATCATCATCATCATCATCATCATCATCATCATCATCATCATCATCATCATCATCATCATCATCATCACCACCATCTCACCTCCATTGTTACCCTCCAAGAACTAGGTAACCTCTCACCCATTTTCCCCCCTCTTTGATTGAATTCGAAATTTAGGGTTTTGGTGAGGGATTGATCGAAATCATGGACTGGGGAACGATATTTATGATTGAAACATGATTAGGAACGAAAGATTGAAATCATGGATTGGGGAACGATATTTATGATTGAAACATTGATTGAAACAATGAATTTTACGTTGATTGATTTCGAAAGATTTGGAGTCGAAAATCGTTATTTCGAAATATAACGTATTTTGATAAAATTCGTTTACGTTGAGTTTTTGATTGAATTGATTGATTGTGTGATGAGAATTGAATCTGTTTTTATGGTTGTTTGGTCTGTTTTCAATCGGAGCAAGAATTGGAATTGAGCGGAATAGTGGATTTCGCGAGAAATCGCAAAATCTGCAATTCTCAGCAAGCCATCGCGCCGCGACACGCAGCCATCGCGCCGCGACCAAGCACGAATTTGTGAGGAAAATGTTTTTGATACTTTTCGTGTCGTGACGGAAGCAGTTCGCGTCACGACGCTTTGCAGTTTTTCAACAAAAGTCACTGATTTTGTTTTCGCGATAACTTTTGATCCGGGAACCCGATTGAGGTGTTCTCAGGTGCGTTTGGAAGCCTATTGAAAGGCCTAATCATATATATATATAACTTAATTTGTAAAATGGATTGTTTTTGAAGTTATAAATTGTCTCGAGAAACCGAACAATAGAATACGTGTGAGGACATGTTTTATCGAAAAGGAAACCGGACTACGACTCACGATATATATATATCATATCGACTATAGGAAACGGCCAATGTGGGTATTATGTTCGATTAACAGTCAAATGTAGATGGACTAAATGTTCATTGAGTGTAGGTGAACTAACAGGTCATCGAGTGTAGATATATTTAATATATATCGAGTTGGTTGACGACCCATGTTGACATACTAGGCGGGGCAGTCATGATCCCTTACCCTAGGCCCTGTGCCATTAGGGAAAGTACTATTGGTAAGGGGGTTCGCCGAGCTTAGCGTACGCGCAGTCGGTGTTATGTTAAAAAGTTTGTTGTGCGATACACCGGGCTTAGCGTTCGCGCAGTCGGTGTCGTACTGTGCGATACACCAGGCTTAGCATTCGCGCAGTCGGTATCGTACTGAATTATAACAGGTTAGCCGGGCTTAGCGTTCGCGCAGTCGGTGTCGTGTTCAAATGGTTTCATAATTGAGCCGAGAGTGTTGTTAGGGGTCTCGGTAGAACTCACTGAGATTGTATCTCATTGTTTATATGTTGTTGTTTTACAGAGTAACAGGAAAAGTGGAGATCCAACAGGGACGAGTAGGTGGTGTTCGGATGGTTGCTGATGACTTAGCTTTTATGCTTAAGTTTATGTTTCCCTTGTTATCTTTGTATCACAACTTTATGTAGTTACCGGATGGTCGAGTTATGTATTTTGTTTCCGCTTTCTTGTATGATATTGAACACTGTAGTTCACTGATGGTTTATGGTCAGAGAACCGACATGGTCTTACTTATGTTTAAGACGGTCTTGTTATTATTCAGTGAAAAATTTAGAGTGGTGTTCAGTATTTAATTAAAGTATACGAGTAAAATCAAGGGAAAAATAAAATTCTATAAGGTCAAACACTACTTCATGTAGCGTCTAAAAAAATTCTATATTCTGCTTTAGCAGGGCCAACAGTTACCTCAAAGTCCTTTAATAGGGAGCTAAGCCACTGTAACTCACCATCTACACTTGGTGTTTCTTGGATTTCCATGAGACTAGAGAGTCTCTAATGAACACACAGTAGCCAGTGGTGCTTCTCCTGGTGTCTGGACAACTCCCCCAATCAGAGTCAGCATATGCTTTGAGAGACATGGTGAATGGCACCAGAGAAGAACAAACTAGTCCCTGGTGTGCAACAGTTGGTTTAAACATGTATTGGCTAAGCTTGTTCACTGCAAAACAGATATTTGACCGGGAAATGGTGAGGTATAGAAGTGTGCCTATCAGTCTTCTATACTAAGAAGCATCGGGCAGAGGATCACCATCATTTGCACTCAATTTGAGATTGGGATCTATAGGAAGAGCAGCATGTTTGCTATCTATGAAGCCACTGTCACTGATCAAGGGACAGTGTATATTTCCTCTGTGAGAGAGATATGCCATCAGATGCCTTAGCAATCTCCAGGCCTAGAAAATACATTAGAGAACCTAGAACCTTCAGTTTGAATAATGTTTGAAGTTTCCTTTGAACCTGCTAAAGCATGTCAACTAATGGACCAACAATAACAATATCATCAACATATACAAAAATTGCTACAAAATGTTGGCCAAGACCAGTAGTAAACACACTATAATCATTTTTGGATTGGACAAAACCACAATTGGTGAGAGCTTCAGAGAATTTAGTAAACCATTGTCTAGAAGCTTGTTTCAATCCATAGATGGATTTATTCAACTTGAAGACAGTTGCCTCCCCTTACGGGTATAGCCTAGAGGAGGATCCATATAGACTTCTTCAAACAAATACCCATTCAAAAAAGCATTGTTGATGTCAAGTTGAAGTAGATGCCCAACCTTTGACAACAGCTATGGAGAGTAGTACCCTGACAGTGGTCAATTTTGCAATCGGGGAAAAAAGTGTCTTTGAAGTCCACACCAGCTTTCTGATATAGCCCTTGGATCGTACCCAAGTATACACAGTCTTTAACAAGTGATACAATGATAAGTAGAGATCGTACCCACAGGGATTGAATTAATTTTTGATAGTTTAAAATGGTAGCAATACTAGTGAGAAATAGAAATCCAAAAAAAAAAAAAAATGATTGGTGTGTGTGTGAAACAGAAATTAAAGTAAGAAAGATAGAAGTAGATTGTAAATCAAAAGAGAGAAATAGTTGGTATGCTCTTCACTAAGAAAATCACTTTTTTATAGCATTATGTTATATATTATGCTGGAGCAATCATTGCTGTGGCAATTGATGATCCTGCAATGGATGCTGTAACAATTGATGCGTGCTTTTCAGCAACTAACGTCAGGGTTTCATTACAAGTCTTATGTCTAAGCTCTAAATAAGTTCACCCTTGTATATTAAGATCCTACAGTATCATCCTATGGACTATGCTATCCTATGTCTAGGTTTTAGCATGGAATTAACAAAGTTTCATTTTTATTAAAACACTTATCCATATTAGTTCTTGAGTTCAAATTATAAATCATGTCTGTATTCATGACCCTACTTATTCTAAGTGATCAACCTCAAAATAAGTTTGAAAGAATTATAATGCAAGAACTAAATTGCAAGTATCAATATAACATAATAACTATTCAAAAGTTCATTACAAAGTTAAGGCACCCCAACCAAATAACTATCAGTCTTCTCTGCCCCTCAATGCTATTTTTGGAGTTTTCATCTAAAACAATTCTATGCATGCAAATAGAAGGACTGATTCCCTTTATGTCAGACATTTACCAGCCTATTGCCTTCTTATGCTTCTTTAGGGTATTAATAAGATCATGCTCCTGCTTTTGAGATAAGTCAGAAGCAATGATCACTGGAAGTGTGTTTTTTTGCCCTAAGAAAACATATTTCAAATGCTGAGGCAATTCTTTAAGCTCAGGTTGAGAAGGTTTATCAATTGAAGGAATATTCTTTTTGAGATTTGGGTCTTCAAGCTCTAGAGATTCATATTTTCTTGCCTATATCTCTTTTACATCCAATTCTTCTTGCACAGCTTCTTCTTCCACAATTTCTTCTTTTTCAGTCATTGCTCCCGCAATGGATGCTAAAGCATTTGTCAAGTGGTCATGCTCTTTGTGGAATTGTTGATTTACTGCTTGATCCAGAGAGACAATTAGAGAGCGTTCTTCAACATCTTCATTTGGGTATTTGAGAGCATTCATAATGTTGAATTCACTAGTGCAAAATCAGGAAAAGAATTAGACATTTAAAGTCAGGCGCTCAGATGCCTGACTTTATATGTTGAGGCGGTGGCAAACTTGTAAATAAGAGGCAAAACTCGCGAGTTTTAAAGTCAAGCGAATACACGCCCGACTTCTAAAGTGAAAAATAGGAAAAAAAATTAGACTTTTAAAGTCATGCTCTCAGACGCGTGACTACATAAGTAGACACGGTGGCAAACTTGTAATTAAGAGATAAAGTTTTAAAGTCAAGCGAGACACGCCTGACTTCTAAACACACAGCTCTCGCAAAACACTCTTCGCTCTCATAACTCTCATTCGCAAAAAATGTTTCGCCCTAACACTCCCTCTCGCTATCTCGTTATCTCGCCCTGACATTCCCCCTCTCTCTTTTCCCCTCCGTTCACCGCCCTCTCTCACATCGCGAACGACAGCCACCGCACACCAACAGAAACGACACCGCACCGGCCACCACCTCGAAAACCACCATCAAACCCTCTCACGCTATCTCACCAACAACCACCGCCATGACAACCCCTCCATCCTCGGAACCACTACCGTCAAACCCGTAGATCACCCCCAGTCGCCGTCTCAAGCGTCACCGGCCACCACCTCGAAAACCACCAGCAAAACCTCTCACGCTATCTCACCAACAACCACCGTCGAATCCTCCTCTCTCTGATCCTCCATCATCGTTGATTTCCACGATGGGTCTAGGTCACCATCCATTTCATCTCCTTCATGAATCTTTTACACAAGCTTTGTACTTCATCTCTTCTTTCGTCATGATAAACTCGAAATGAAAAGAAAAGAAAGAAGAGAAACAGAAGAAACAGAACAGTGCATCTCTCTCTCCATGGACCATCACTCCTTCTCTCTTCCTTCGTTAGGGTTTCGTTTTTCCCTAAATTTTTGAAGAATTTCCTGTTTATCTTCTCCCCGTTTGCATTTCATTAGGGTTTTGTTTTTCCCTCTCCATTTCGTTTCCACCTTTCCTTTGAACTCCACATTTCATCTTCTCACAATTTTTGTTTTTTCAGGTACAATCGCAAACTAACAAAGGAGACAACAAAGGTAAAGCTATTTTCGTTTTCTCAAGTTCCTTTGCAATATGTGTGCTGAATGAATCTTATTGGTTTTAGTCCATGTTCATTTGAATCTGCTCTTTTTCAGTTTGGTTATAATGCTTTTATAATACTTTTATGTTAATTTCTTATATTTTTATTTGCTTGAAGCTGGGTAAGAAGTCAAGGTGTGATGTATTGGTTTTGCTTTTTCCATTTCCTTTCAGTCTTGTTGTCTATGCATGATGATGGGTAAGAAGTCAAGGTGTCAAGGAAGTGCTTGTGAAGTTGCTATGCATGATGATGTATTTTGATTGCTTTGATAGGCAGAGTAACTAAACTCCATGTTCTCTTTTTTTAGTTGTTAACATGGTTCTTGCCATTGAGTTTTATGCTTGTGGCAGGTTGCAACGAAGTTCCCTGCAAATGCCTTGCCGCATCGCCCAACTTTGCGGCAATACATTGTTTCGTCCAAGGTGTGCACCATTGATTGTTTCTTGCCATCTTATTGTGTTTTAGGATTGGCATGTAATGTGATATTAGCTGTTTGTTTCGTGTTCTTTTATGATTCTATATTATCTTTGTTTCTTATGTTGTCAATATTTGTTGTAAAATTTGCTGCCTTTTGTTGGTTCGGACGAATTTTTACACAGGAGTTATTTTCTTTCTCACCTGGATTATCATTACAGGTGAAAACAACAGCGCAGTTAGATGCAGCACTATCATTTCTTGCTACGACTGGTTTGGAGAATCTTGATTTGAACAAGTTTGAAGAAGCTTGTGGTGTTGGTATGTAGAGAGAACTTTAGTCTTATGTTTCATATGTGTGAACACCCAATTTTAACCGGTACATTGTTTACTTTTTCAAAAAATCACAAAAATACGTTTTTTGCGTATATTTGATTCCTAATCCCTCGAATAGGTCATTTTGCGCTAATTTACTAATTTTGCGTTATTATTACTTTTTTTAGTGGTTAAACAAAAATTAAAAAATATATGCTAATTCAAAAAATTACAAAGTAAATTTAATTTATTTTTCTTGTTGCAATATCTTTAAACGAAAATAAAAAAATAAAGTAGATATGAAATAATACAAATTACAAAATAAAATAAAAAAAGGGAGGTGCAATAATAAAAATTATTATTACAAAAAAAGTAGTCGCTTTTTGGGTATTTTCGGGGGTTGTTTTTTTCCTACTTTTGCAAAGGCAATTTCTCTCTCCTCACACCTCGTTTCGACGATCCGAACGGTAAAAGTGAAGAGGGATGTCTCACGAACCTGGTGTCCAAAAAACGAAGATGATCCAACGGTTAACGAATCCGGAATCGCACCTTTACGGTGAGAGGTTTGAGAAAAACGGACCAAAAACTGCAGCTATTGCGAAGGCGATTTCTCTCTCCTCAGACCTCGTTTTGACGATCCGAACGGTGAAAGTGAAGATATATGTCTCACGAACCTACTGTCAAAAAACAAAGACGATCCAACGGTTAACGAATCCGAAATCGCGCTTTTACGGTGACAGGTTTGAGAAAAACGGGAATTGTTTTCTCTATCTTGTTTTAGTCCCACATTGCTTGCAAGAAACAACAACCCTATAGAAATTGACTATAAAATAGGTTGAGAGGTGAAGGTTTGGAGGGGAGGAGTCATTAGCAGATTAAGTGATCTTTTGGGCTAGCCTTTGCGGTCCAGACACTAAAAGTCTGTCTTTGATTAGTTTGTAATTTTTTTGAATCGGTTTTTCGGTTCTCAAAGCAGTCCGGTTCGCAGTTGACCTGGTCAGACTGCTCGGTCCGGTTCGGCGTTCATCAGCTTGAGGTTAGTTTTGTATTTATTTATTTATATCTATTTGTTTTTTTTATTTATTTATGTACATATTTATTGATTATTTATTTATTTCTTTAGTTTCTTTTTGTATATCTTTATTTTATGCTTGATATAAACCCTAGGGTAGAAGACTATTATTTTCTGTATATGTGTTTGTTTGTTTTGCAGCTAGGGGGTATATTTAACATTTTGCTCCTACACACTCCACTATCACACTTCTGCACACACGTGAGAATAGTCATGTACCCGGACTGGAGAATAACCTAAGTTAGAACGAGACTGCGTAGTGATGGCCTACTGGATGTGCGTCCTGTTGGGTGGTCACGAAAGTCTCACCTAGAGTTTTGTCCCTCTTGAGAATGCTGGCACTCCTAATAGCTTGACTTTTGAGTTCCTCATTGCACCGGAGGATACGTAGGAGCGGGGCTTCCCCGTCAAGTCAAAATTAAACTTTTCTAAATTAGCCCTTATTATTCTACTATTTTATTTTTGGGTAAAACAAATAAATTCGTAATTTATATTTGCACAATCAGATTTAGGGTAACTGTCTTAGGACGGATGTACTAGGGGTGTAGTGGAATTAAGTTTTCGCCCTTCCCTATGCATAACCGACTCCCGAATCCAACCTAGTTTACGCAGACCATTAATTTTAAGGTAGGTTTTTCTCAATTTTCCCTATTTAATAAATTGGGTGGCGACTCCCTGAAATATCAATTTTTGGGCCGTCTAAGTCGGGATCCCGGTCACGACAGATGGCGACTCCATTGGGGACGGTGAGAGTCAAGCCTATGGAGTTTGTTTGTGCAAAATGATTATAAGGTACGCTTTGTTTACCCCTCTTAATTTTTTTTTTCTTGGTATATATTTCATTTGAAATTTATTTTATATTCTGCTTAAATATGAATCCTAGGATAGAAGACCACTTTTCTGTATGTATGGTTGTTTGTTTTGCAGCTTGGGGGGTATTATTGATATTGTGCTCCTTCACACACTCCACTATCACGCTTTTGCACACACGTGAGATTAGTCCTGTACCCGGACTGGAGAATAACCTAAGTTAGAACGAGACTGCGTAGTGATGGCCTACTGGATGTGCGTCCTGTTGGGTGGTCACGAAAGTCTCACCTAGAGTTTGGTCCCTCTTGAGAATGCTAGCACTCCTAATAGCTTGCCTATTGTTGTTGATCAGTGTTATTAATTGGGGTCGTTGGCTCTAGGAACCTTATATAGGACTCTTTAGAGCTACCTTTTGAAAGGTTCACTCAATAGACGAGCCCTAGACCTATTATCTAATGAACCCTTGTAGGACACAAAGGAGTCTCATACCCCTGCATTCAAACAAACAGATACATTTTTTCGGTCTTCCTAAAAAAAAAAAATTTGGCAAAATTATTTTCAGCATACCTCATGCATTTTTTACTTATTCCTGTTCTTTTTTTTTTTTCAAATGACATACCTAAAAAAAATCATGTTGCATTTAGAAGTTCATTTCGTGTAAAGACAAAACTAAAATTTAATCGATCTTATTTTCCGCGTGTCATTCATTTGCATTTTGCATGGCATATGTCCTTAGAAAAATTGCATGTAGCGCACATTTCCATTTCATTGTCATTCATCATACTCATTTGTAAAAAAATAAATATAAAAATCATTCATCATAAAAATTCCTCCATATTTCATTTTTTTCTTCGCATGTATGTAAAAATCTTTGCATAAGTAAATAAAAAAATTATCATTGCCATTTGTAAATTTTAATAGCATATTCCCTTCAAAAAGGGCAATTGCATTGCATTTTTTTGCATAAAGCAATGAAAAAAAATTACAAAACAAATGCATATTGCATCTTAGGATGAGTGCTTGCATACATACTATGCATTTCATAACATCTTGTTCTCTTTGACTCATTCTCATATAGCATAATTTTTTTTTCTCTCTTAAATAAAATCAATAAAAAAAAAGTTTTGAAGTCATTAAGTCTTCATTCATGTTGAATTTTTGTGCTTGCGTGAATATGGATACCAATCAAGCTTAGACTCATAGAATTAGATCATTCCCTTGAAAGTTGTTGAGAAGATTTGTCATTCGAGGATTAGAGAAGTAAGGTGAGAGGAAAGATATCAGGGAGCACTATATTGGGGCATTTTGGGAAAGATGAAAAAAAAGAGACATAAGGTTGGCAATCAGTTCTCGGATAAATAAATAAAAGAGTGGGAAAAGATGTTTGTCATTAGCGCTTGTTTAGTCATGTAAGCTTGAAACCAAGTTAACTTAGTTGAAGCTTTACACTAATGGATTTGCATGTATTTACAAACCCGTCTCCATCTTTTCTCCCCGTGTCCCCTTAAAACACCGACCCTTTTTGAGTTCTTGCCTCAAGTGATAATTCTTGAAGCCCTTTTAGTTGCGTCATTCAGGGATGAACCGGTGAGCGAATATCGGATATCAAATGTCCATTTCCCAAAAAAAAAAGCAAAGAAAAAAACAAAAAAGAAATCAAAAGAAATAAAGAGCAAAGAATGTGTAAAAGAGTAGATGTTATTTCAAAATTAAAATTTTGCAAACGTGGAATCATATGAAGCGTGGTCGTCTTTCTCTATCCCAAACAAAATATATCCCTTACCATCCCCTTTGAGCCTGTAACGTCCATTCACTAAACCCTGGACAAGGATCGACACTACAATAGAATTTGGTGCATTCAGTTTTCCAAAGTTATAGAGATGGTGGAAAAAGTTCAAAAGAAAAGAAAAAGAGAAAAATGAATAAAGCCCGAAAGACTGAAAGCAAGTATTGTCAGTCTTGGCAAAAATTAGGGCACAAAAGAAAGAGTGATCAAAAAGCAGAGGGGGTGAAAGAAAAAAAAAGTAATAAAAATCAAAAAAAAAAAAGTGAATGATATGAGGTCTGGGGAACACAATAGAAAGCTGAATGTACTAAAGATCCTTGATCCATTCCCATAACCCATAACCTAAAACCTTTCTTTGAGCCCTCTATTCATTTGTCTCCCATAGCATGTAACCCATACTAGCAAAACATTTCTTTGAACCTTCTACTCATTTCCTTTCCATAACCTATAATCCATGCCTGTAAAGCATTCCTTTAAGCCTCCCAATCAATCCATCCCGATAACCTGTTACTCATGCCCGTTCTTTGAACCTTCTAACCATCTTTCTTCCATAGCCCATAACTCATGCCCGTAAGACGTTTCCTTGAGCATTCTAATCGTCTTTCTTTCATAACCCATAACCCATAGTCACATTACAAGCCTCCAAAATCCCACTCTGATTGATGAATGATCGTTTTCATTTTCTTAATGTTAATTTTGAGATAAATTATTTGCTTCTTTTAAATTATTCTTTGCTCTAATAAAAAAGGAAGTGAAAAAAAAAATCCCGCTAGATTGAAAACCCGAAAGGGCGGTCTAGGCAAAAATTAGGGAGAATAAAAGAAAAATAAAGCCCGCTAGACTGAAAACCTGCAAAGGCAGTCTAGGAAAAAATTAGGGCACAAAAGGGGAATGAGACTTACAATGAGAAGCTTATGTAGTTCAATGGGAAATTTCTTCTACTTGGGCCACACAATAGTGTACATTTGGGCAACTTTGTGAAGGATAAGCTTGAGAGTCTCGAGAAAACCCCACACTGGGGCAAGTTTCGTAAGACCTTTAAGAGTCAAATGTTTCTTGTTACATCAGGTAGTATTCTCTCAGGGCAATGTCTTTCACCAGAATGAGGCAAAATCCTTACCATACCCTACATCCATCAAGTTTGCCACACCAGTGCACTCTTGTGAGCAACAACTTTCACCAGTACTGGGGCAAAACCTGTGTAAGACCCGTCATGAGTCAAAACTTTCTTTTCCACACCTGAGCTGTTTGAAGCAAAATCTTTGCAGGTCCTTTCATGAGTCAAACTTTGTTTGGTACACCCGTGTAGCCGTCTCTTGGGGCAATACCTTCTACTAACACCGGGGCAAAAGTGTTTGCATAACCGTGAGTTAGATTTTGCTTGCTACCTCTGAAAGTCTCTCCTATGGTAAAACTTGTTTCCAATACCCAGCCAATTCCCAGCAAGTCAGGCACCTCAAGTAAATGGAATCCCCAATAAACTCGAGGTTGCCATAATACCTTTTTTCCCTACCATCCTGTGTCACCTTTGTCTTCCCTATGTTTTCCCTCCAAAATACCCTCCACTTTCAAACCAAAAATCCAAACCCAAAAAAATTCCAGCTCTTAAATACCTGTGAATCCATGCATGCTCATTAAGTAATGCTTCAAAAATAGTCAACTTGGAATCAGTAATGTGATTTAGAGAGCTAATGACAATAAAAAAAAAGAGAGAGAAGGTCAAATTTGAGGGTGATTTGCTTGAAAGGAGAGAAGGGGTCATAAAAAGAGAAAAAGGGCCTAAGCAAGTTAGCTGTGTTGAGGATAAACTTCCATATGAGGACAAGATTGATTGGTTTCAAATAAAGCCTGCACAAAAAGAAAAAATTCTCAGTGAATCCAGCTTTCAAGACAAGTGCATCTTAATTTCAACTCAAGATCATGCATAATTCATGCATTTCATGTCATAGTTTGCATACATTTCATGTCCATCCATGCATTCCACTTCATGATTAGAATCATACATTTGTGTTCAGTACTTTGCAAATAAAGTAATAAAAAAAGAGTCCTCCAAAGCAAGACATGCATTGACACTGATTTACTTCTCATGCCAACGGTTCAGCCCTGGCATTTCCCTTCTCATCCTCGTGCTATCGGTTCAGCCCTGGCACATTCTTTCATGCCGACGGTTCAGCCCTGGCATTGTCTTTTAAATTTCGTGCTAACGGTTTAGCCCTGGCACAACTTTACCTTTCGTGCTAACGGTTCAGTCCTGGCACAACATTACCTTTCATGCTAACGGTTCAGCCCTGACATTGTCTTTTAGATTTCGTGCTAACGGTTCAGCCCTGACACTGCTTTAACTTTTCATGCTAACGTTTCAGCCCTGGCATTGTATTTTAAATTTCGTGCTAACGGTTCAGCCCTGGCACTGCTTTAACTTTTCGTGCTAACGGTTCAGCCCTGGGCCTGTCTTTTAACTTTTCGTGCTAACGGTTCAGCCCTGGCATTGTCTTTTAAATTTCGTGCTAACGGTTCAGCCCTGACACTGCTTTACCTTTCATGCTAACGGTTCAGCCCTGGCATTGTCTTTTAAATTTCGTGCTAACGGTTTAGCCCTGGCACAGCTTTACCTTTCATGCTAACGGTTCGGCCCTGGCATTGTCTTTTAAATTTCGTGCTAACGGTTCAGCCCTGGCACTGCTTTACCTTTCATGCTAACGGTTCAGCCCTGGCATTTGTCTTTTTAAATTTCTTGCTAACGGTTCAGCCCTGGCATTGTCTTTTAAATTTCGTGCTAACGGTTCAGCCCTGGCACTGCTTTACTTTTCATGCTATCGGTCTCGCCCTGGCATTGTCTTTAATTTTCATGCTATCGGTCTTGCCCTGGCATTGTCTTTAATTTTGTGCTATCGGTCTCGCCCTGGCATTGTCTTTAATTTTCATGCTATCGGTCTCGCCCTGGCATTATCTTTAATTTTTTGCTATCGGTTCAGCCCTGGCAGTCTTTGATTTTCATGCTACTAGTCTCGCCCTGACATTGTCTTTAATTTTCATGCTACTAGTTTCGCCCTGACATTGTTTTGAAACTTCGTGCTATCGATTCAGCTCTGGCACTGTTTGTATTTCTTGTTACCCATTTAACTTTAACAATCAAAAGACAATTGTGCATATTTCACCGATTAAAATTGAGGTTCATATCTGTACTTATTCCTTACTTTGATAAAACAAGAAAACATAGTTTTATGTATTATCTCGTAAGAAAGTAAGCACAGAGGGGCAACTGTGAACACCCAATTTTAACCGGTACATTGTTTACTTTTTCAAAAAATCACAAAAATACGTTTTTCGCGTATATTTGATTCCTAATCCCTCGAATAGGTCATTTTGCGCTAATTTACTAATTTTGCGTTATTATTACTGTTTTTAGTGGTTAAACAAAAATTAAAAAATATATGCTAATTCAAAAAATTACAAAGTAAATTTAATTTATTTTTCTTGTTGCAATATCTTTAAACGAAAATAAAAAAATAAAGTAGATATGAAATAATACAAATTACAAAATAAAATAAAAAAAGGGAGGTGCAATAATAAAAATTATTATTACAAAAAAAGTAGTCGCTTTTTGGGTATTTTCGGGGGTTGTTTTTTTCCTACTTTTGCGAAGGCAATTTCTCTCTCCTCACACCTCGTTTCGACGATCCGAACGGTAAAAGTGAAGAGGGATGTCTCACGAACCTGGTGTCCAAAAAACGAAGATGATCCAACAGTTAACGAATCCGGAATCGCACCTTTACCGTGAGAGGTTTGAGAAAAACGGACCAAAAACTGCAGCTATTGCGAAGGCGATTTCTCTCTCCTCAGACCTCGTTTTGACGATTCGAACGGTGAAAGTGAAGATATATGTCTCACGAACCTACTGTCAAAAAACAAAGACGATCCAACGGTTAACGAATCCGGAATCGCGCTTTTACGGTGACAGGTTTGAGAAAAACGGGAATTGTGTTCTCTAAGTGGGAATTGTTTTCTCTATCTTGTTTTAGTCCCACATTGCTTGCAAGAAACAACAACCCTATAGAAATTGACTATAAAAGAGGTTGAGAGGTGAAGGTTTGGAGGGGAGGAGTCATTAGCAGATTAAGTGATCTTTTGGGCTAGCCTTTGCGGTCCAGACACTAAAAGTCTGTCTTTGATTAGTTTGTAATTTTTTTGAATCGGTTTTTCGGTTCTCAAAGCAGTCCGGTTCGCAGTTGACCTGGTCAGACTGCTCGGTCCGGTTCGGCGTTCATCAGCTTGAGGTTAGTTTTGTATTTATTTATTTATATCTATTTGTTTTATTTATTTATTTATTTATGTACATATTTATTGATTATTTATTTATTTCTTTAGTTTCTTTTTGTATATCTTTATTTTATGCTTGATATAAACCCTAGGGTAGAAGACTATTATTTTCTGTATATGTGTTTGTTTGTTTTGCAGCTAGGGGGTATATTTAACATTTTGCTCCTACACACACTCTACTATCACACTTCTGCACACACGTGAGAATAGTCATGTACCCGGACTGGAGAATAACCTAAGTTAGAACGAGACTGCGTAGTGATGGCCTACTGGATGTGCGTCCTGTTGGGTGGTCACGAAAGTCTCACCTAGAGTTTTGTCCCTCTTGAGAATGCTGGCACTCCTAATAGCTTGCCTATTGTTGTTGATCAGTGTTCTTAATTGGGGTCGTTGGCTCTAGGAACCTTATATAGGACTCTTTAGAGCTACCTTTTGAGAGGTTCACTTGATAGAAAAAGCCATAGATCTATTCCCAAAGCGACCCCTCTAGGACACAAAAGAGCTTAATACTTTTGCATTCAAGCAAACAATAATACAACTCCCTTTTTGCAAACTGCACCCCATTTTACTATCGCACCCTCTCTTCTCGTTTTTATTAATTTCTTTTACAAAAAAACCTATGAAATACATGAATAATTCACTTAATTCCCAAAAAATATAAATAGGGGACTTAGTCGACTGTACAGTCGGGTTAGTCTGCTTTTTTTAGGTCACTAATGAACCGTTACGGATCATGTCCTAAACTCCCTATTTAAAATGAACATTTTTTAATTAAAATTAACACCAACACATTTCTTCCCACAAATCAAATTCTCAAAATAGGGGACTAGGCCGAATGTACGGACGGGTTAGTCAGCGTTCTAGGATGAATGAGCCGTACGGCTCAGGAATCCTAAAACCCCGATTCCGATAAAATCAAACCAACACACTTCAAATCATTTTTCCAAACTCCAAAAACTCTATTTTCCGAAAATAGGGGACTAAGCCGACTGTACAGACGGATTAGTCAGAGTTCTAGGACGGATGAGCTGTACAGCTCAATAATCCTAAAACCCCTATATTAAAAAACATCAACCAACAAACTTTTTTAGGAAGAACTACGTGACTTTTGAGTCTCTCATTGCACCGGAGAGTACGTAGGCGCAGGGCCTCCCTGTCAAAGTCAAAATAAAATTTTCTTAAATTAGTCCTTTGTAAATAATTGTCTTTTTTTACTATATCCTATTAAGTATTATTTTCCGGGTAAACAAATAATGAAACAACTTGTTAATTCTTGCGCAAATCAAATTTAGGGTAACTGTCTTAGGACAGATGTGCTAGGGGTGCAGTGAAATTAGGTTTTCGCCCCTTCCCTACGCATAACCGACTCCCGAATCCAACCTAGTTACGCAGACCACTAACTCTTAGGTTAGGTTTTTCTCAATTTTTCCTATTTTTAATAAATTGGGTGGCGACTCCCTGAAATATCGATTTTTGGGCCGTCTACGTCGGAATCCCGGTCACGACAATATGAAATTGACTTTAGTTTTAGTATTTCATTTGGTTGGGAAAACTTTAACAACTTATAAGTTCATGTGTGTTTAAGTTCACTAGGGAGAATTTTTGCAGCTTATATTTGCTTATGATAGTTGTGCTTAATTTAGTTTGGCTATTAACTTTTAGTTTTTGAGTACTGTAGTGTCCCAACTTTTCGGAGGTTGGAAGTATGTCTTTAATTTCCTGCTTATTTTTGCAGGTGTTGAGGTTTCAACAGAAGATATCAAACATGCTGTTAATGAAATTTTTGAGGAGGGTATGTGTATATATCCTTGATTTGATGCAGATCAACAAGCGAAACTGATTAGTAAATTGAATGATTGGAAATTGAAAGAGCAACTATTTCTTTAGTTTTAATTTGCTCGTTTGCGGAGGTGTTTTTGTGATCTTACTGGTGTTAGTTTTAGTCATTTGTTTTTTATGGGGTTTTTTTTGGTGTAAATCTAGGTGTATCTTTTTGTTTTGTGGCATAGATGTTTCTATTTTTTGTGAGCGTTCTTGTTTGTTCTGGTAATCTTGGCTTTGACTGATGGGTGTTTTGTAGCAATCATATTGGTGTATCTTGGCCTTGGCCATCTCCACCTAGCCTTACGAATTGCTTGTGCTAGGCTAAATATTAACGAATTGCTTGGTCTGGCGTGGAAGCAGCAAGACCTTCGGGAGTGTCCTCTGGCTGGGGGTGCGGAGCGGTAATGCTTTGGACTCGGGGTTTACCTCTGGGTGCCATGGGAAAGCAGGAGGAAGTTCAAAAAGTAGAGATGATGTGAAAGATAGATATCTCCCACTGTGATCGCCAATGTTCTGTACCTTGCAGTGTTGGGTGGACTGCAGTTGGTAGGTCACCTGCTGCCTGGCCAGAGGTTAGTGCGAGCCCGGGAGGGGTACCTGCGAAGCCACTTCGACGCTCAAGTCAGTATTGAGAATAGATGAGTGATTTAGCTAGGAATGAGAATCTACCTCTTTATGGCAATGTGTGTCAGTATTTATAGGGAATTGTGCCCGTGATGGGCCGTTGGATCGGTAGAGTGAATCTGAGCCATTTAAGTATGAGAGTCATGAATGGGCTTGTGTATTGTGGATATGGATCAAAGTGATTGGGCCAATCCATGTCTAAGTGCTGAATGGACCTCTTGGTCCAGTCCAGAACAGATGCATATTGGCACTTATTCCTCTAAGTTAAACAAAGAACATTATTATCTTAACAGGCCAATTGGTAAAACACGCTACATTTGAGTTTGAGGGTGTGTCTTCGAATCTTCGGAAACAATACTTGGTAGATTTAATTTAATTTTTGTTAGTTTCTACAAAATATTTGAATCCAGATTGACATTTCGAAATTGTAAATAGTAGTAACACTAGAACCAAATTATATTCACAACATCACATAAGACACAGATCAAACACATTACGAAACCCGATTCGTTCATGCGTTTGAGGCCACCGGTTTCTTCAGTTTTATACGCGTTTGTTTCAGAATTCAGAGAAACGGAATAACCCCAATGTAATTTGTAGAATCATAGATCCATATTAGAGAAATCATAGATCTAATAAGTTGGTTGATCATTGAAACAGAAATTAAAAAAGGTTGATTAAGTTCTGATTTAACATCAAGCGGTTACACACAGATCAAGGAACGAAACCAAGTTCTGGGCTTGAAATCATTGATCTGGGCATGATACGATGAAGAAGATGAAACGATGAAACAATGAAGATGAGAAAATCAGAATTTTTCTTTTATTTTTAATCAAAATTAATTAAAAAATATGAATCATCATCCATATAAGCATACAAAAGCCACATAAGCACCCCAAACGGCCACTTAAGCATTTTTTTAACGGGGTTAAAAAAAACTTTGAAAAAGGGTAACAGAGCAACATTTTTAAAACTTAAGGGACCTAATCGTTACAAAAAAAGGTAAGGGACCTATTCGCACCTGAAAATAAGTTAAGGGACCTCGGATGGTTTTTTTTTCTTAAAACAATTATTTATAAACACTAAAGATATTTTAAAAAATTCTAATTACTTATAAAAATAAAATAATACAAATCATTTATAATGCTTAAGGTTTATTCATTATATTTAATTTATTAATTTTTTTAGTACTCAAAGACAATTTATCACTCGATTACTATATTTATACAAACTTATGAATTGAGGTGATTGAATTTTGCTACTCTATATGATATATAAAGCTATTTTGTCAACTTATAAGACAATAATTAGTTCGTCACTTTGGTTGGAGAGTAACTTCCCACTCTTGTAACGGTGTGTTCGACTCTTTGGGGGCCTAATACAGGATTTAATTTTCTATCAACTTGCTATTTAATATTGGCTAGCCTCAAACTATTGTTTGATAGGTGCAGAGTTACTTACCACGCTCAAATGGAGCAACACAATGCAGAAGATAAAGAAGGTGGAGCAACAACAAGCTCAAATGGTGGATAAGTTATGGTGTCAAAAGAATTCTAAAAAGTCATTAATTTTTTTATTGGAAACATAAAACTCAAGTTTAATTAATTTATAATTTGGAATAATAAAAGAATTGAGAAAACTTAGGGAGGATAAATCAAAAACAAATGCATTTATTAAAATTGGGGTGAATGTGCAAATAATATAAATATATAGTAAGAACTGTAAGAAAAATAATATAAATTTATTTATGTGATGAATGTTAGTGGAATCATGTGTCAGCTTTTAAGTGGTTAAGGTAAATTGCCCACATTTTTTCAAAGGCAACCAAGAATTTACCTTTCGATTTCCTATGGTCGTGAATCATGATAATCATTCAAGTGCAGTTATAACAAATCATCAGGTGACATCTAGAGGGGATCTTCTTGGTTTGAGTATTTGCAGGGAGCTACAAATGTGAAGCTGATTCACATTTTTCCAAAGGCAACCAAGAATTTACCTTTTGATTTCCTATGGTCGTGAATCATGATAATCATTCAAGTGCAGTTATAACAAATCATCAGGTGACAGCTAGAGGGGATCTTCTTGGTTTGAGTATTTGCAGGGAGCTACAAATGTGAAGCTGATGATTGTTTCATATTTTTTAGAGCATTTAGATGTGAAGCTGAAGTTGAAACTGGTTTTCTTCTTCAATTTCCGGTTTAGAAATTGATTTGAAGGTCCTCTAGAAATTTGAATGTCGCCAATTCAATGTTTTGGCTTTATTTGGATCATTGGTGTTGTAAGGAAATTGCCACTAAAATTGATGTGGAATACACATTTTGTGTGTTGAACAATAAAAACACGATATAAGCAACTATATAAAATTCACTTGATATGACATGAATGGAGCATTATGCAATGAGTCTAAAATTAAATGAAGAAAAGAGTAAATTGTTATTGAATCACCGCCCCCATTGAATCCCAAGTAGATGGTTCAGTTGGTGAGCTAAGGGATATTGAAGGAGTGTACCAAAAGAGTGCAAGAAGGAGATTCCGAGTTCAAACCCCGGAAACTAACATTCCCTCACCACCACTAACATTGCTTATCAAAAAAAAAAAACCGCCCCCATTAAAATTAACTTTGTCCTCAAGGTTGAAGTTAGGACAATCTTTCCACGTAATCTCACATTTGTCTAAGCCCTCACATGATAGCTATGAATGAAAAACTTGCAAGCATCCCCACATCATTTGACCTGTCTTAATATTGGCAATTTGTTGTAGATAGTAAGAGCCACAGTGAAAAGGGCTAAAAAGCAAAACCAGATCAAAAGGAAACAGATGCAGAATCTGCCTTTGAGCGAGTATTGTATCCAAGGACCAATTTCTTGTTTTGCTTCAATTTCTTCTTTTGGGTCTTGGACACAACCGGTTCAAAGTGATCATAACACGCAACTGGTCCATGGGTATAGGAAGCCACAGGATCACCAACATCATTTGACATCTCACCCCAAACCTTACCTAAAATTCTCATGTCAGATACTACTACTGATTAGAAGTAGCAACTGATTCTGAGGAAGTAAGCGAAATTTGGGCCTTGGGCATTGTCGGTTTGAAAGGAACATTATGCGCCACAAATTCTTGAGAACTAAAATCAACCTCATCGCCTGAGTCATCCCCCCAAAGCTTCCCTAAAATTCTCATGTCAGATGCTACCACTAGGTTAGCAACGGACAATGAGGCATTTCGCGAATCAAGCCTTGTCGTGGGAGATTGGGTAGAGGAAAAATCTACATCCTGCAAATTCCGAGTCGGAGATTTATTTGAAGAAGAAGGAACCACTGATACCCCTAAAGCTTGGGTATTCATAGGAGAACTTCGAACAAATGCAGTTTTCACAGAATAGATTTCACATTGAGGAGTTGGCAAAGGCGAATAATCCTTTTGCGAACCATTACCTCTAGTAGGAATATTCTTTGCTACACCAAGAAGAGGGTTTGGGCTCCCTGCCATCTCCTCAGGTGATATAACAATGTTATTAAAACGCTTAAAGTGATTAGGATCATTATCTTCCTCTATTGATAACAATGGTAACCAGGGGCGGAGCTTGTAAGGAGCTAGAGGATGCCACGGTACCCCCCAAATTATTTTAAATTTTTTCAATACATAATGTAATATAGCAAAAATCTGTCTATATATAAATGTTTTGCGAATTGTATAGCATATCAAGTTGAGCATAGCGATAAAGGCTTGCTTTATGCAACCAGTAGGTGGCAGGTTCGATCCATGCTGTAACAATTTGGCTAATTTTATTTATTGAAACTAGCAAGAGGTTGTTTAATTAATTAGATATTTTGAATAATTAGGCATAATTGATTATATCTCATGGTTAATTTAATTGCCAATGATGTTTGTATGTGTGACTTGATGATAAATTGGTGGTTGATTAATTAAGTCACATAGGGTGGTATTTTAGAAACAATAGGGTAGAGAGTAGGCATTTATTTAAAACAGAAAAACTGGGAAAAAGAGAGAGAGCCTTGAGAGAGGGAGAGAGTAGGCGAAGAGGAAAAGAGGGAGAGGGAAGACCAAACCTGAATGAATGTTTCGATTTCCAACACCATTGAAATCAGCTTTTCATTCTCTTCATACTGGTACCAACAACATCACCACCACCCTTCCCCATCTCAATTCGCCCTTTATGAGCACTTCAAGCTCAACTTGACCAAAAATGAGTTTTGAGCTTGCATGTGTCATTAAAGCTTGATATTCAGTATCTAGAACACTTCAACCTGCCCACATTGTAGTTTCAAGCATTGTAGTGAAGGTCATAACCTGTTCATGGTAGTTGGGGCTGTTTGGGTTCGAGTACGGGGATTGTTCGTGCGGTTTCGTGATTTTCTAAGTCTCGTAGTTCTCGGATAACTGTGATTTTCATCATATTCGATGAGTTCTATACTCGCTTAGGGATTTTGTTTTCGAAACACTGGTTGCATGTTCTGTTTTTATGTTTAGTTCGTGCACTTTCAAGTCAAAACCGTTTTTACGAAAATTACGTTTTGAACGATGATTTATATGGTTGATTGATTATGTGAATATGTGACTGTTTGGACTGGATGCTGTGCTATTATTGAAGGTTGATGAGTTAGGTATCGATCGGAATGAAGTTTGGACACGAAACGGAATCGAAAACTGCACGAAATGGTATTTTTCTAGTCTGTGTAACAGGCACGGACCGTGCGCCCACACGCACGGGTCGTGCACTGCCTTCTGTTACACTGCTTGCAGAGTTTCATTTCGCGCACGGACCGTGCGCCTTTCAGCACGGGTCGTGCGTCCCTCTCTGTCAAAATTTTTAGAATGTGTCCAACGCCTTCCTAATTGATTCCAAACGCATCCTAATCCCTTCCCCAATGTTATGCAATGAGAAAATAACCGTAGTCAATTGGAATTGCTTATGTTTGGATTGAATTGGGGAGAATTCCCTAAGTTATAAGTAATGTGATATGAATTGGTTAAATCAAAGCAAACAAGTGTCGTTTTCCTTAACATATTGGTTAAAACATTGTTTTAGTAATGACGAGAGAGGAAAACCATAAAGCATGATAATGAGATGGACTATAAGTTCATCAAAGCTAAGTTTGAGGTTAATTGCTAATGAAGACATGTAAAGAAATAGAACATTATGTTCATACAAGTCAAGTTATTTCTTTAAAGAAAAGAAAGATGGCATATATATAATTATATATGTATATCAAGGGTGACGACCCCAGTTATTAGCATACTAGGGCAGGGGAAGTCATGAGCCCCAAATCCTAGGCCCCTTCCATGTAGCCCGCTTTCCAAGATCAGCGGGATTGGGTGACCCGAGAATCATGAAAATAGAAAGTGGTTCGAGGTGATGTGCTAAGAAAAGAACAAGACATGATACGTAGTCGCTTATTAGGGCTACAAGTTAAAAAGAAAGTGTTTCACGTAGTCGCTTATTAGGGCTACGAGTTAAAAGAATATATGTTCACGTAGTCGCTTATTAGGGCTACGAGTTCAAGAGACAACCATATTGAATCGCTAGTGTTAGTAAGGGGTCTCGATAGGACTCACTGAGATAATGTTTATCTCACCCTTTATAATTGTGGTTTTTACAGAGAAAAAGGGAAAGGCAAAGGCGATGAAGCACGGCTAGGTGGTGTGCCTTATGGAGTTATTGAAGATGCAGTTTTATAATTATGCCATTTTCCCTTTTTTGTCTTTGTATTATCGATTGTGTAACTATTACTAGCTAACAATTGTAAATCATTTCCGCTACTTATGTTTTGGGATATTGAACACCAGGTTGTAAAAGTTTATAAGCCATGAGACTTAAGTACTTTATGTTGAGTTAATGGATAAAGTGACTGCTTGGATGTTTATTCAAGAAAAAAATTTTAGTTGTGTTCAATATTCTAAACAGGAAGTTAACTCTGATGTGTGCCAGACTGTGCATCTTAGTGTTTCTCGGTGTTAGAAATTCTTGGGTGTTACACATGCAATCTATCTTTTTTAGTATTTCATATCTTAAATCAAAAAACAGCAAAAAATAACAAGAATAGGCTAAGGAGGAATCAAACTTGAGTCCTCGTGTCTCTTCATAAGCTCTTTACCGCAAAGCCAATTAAAAAAACTTGACATTCACTCACAATAAATATATATATATATATCTAAATTTGTTACCCCTAAAGAATTCTACCAAGTTCCGCCACAGATGGTAACCATTCATCATGCCTTTGGGGATAGTATTAAGTTCTATATCGTTCTTCACCAATCTTAACATGGATCTATAAGGATCTTGTTCCATTTTCAAACCCATCACCAACATGTCCATCTTGGAAAACACCCATTACACTAGCATCCCGAATGCTGAAGGAATATACACACTCGAGGGACACTTTTCCGAAAGACATACAGAAGTTCTCGAAGGCAGGATTCGAAGTTTCAAATACTATACGCAAGGCGCAAGGTAGTTAAGGCAGTTGCCTCGAATAGACTCGAAGCACAAAGACAAGTGTAAAGAATCTAAGATGCCAAAAGACACGTGGCATCACTCTTCTCCAATCATTAGTTAGTTTTATATTTTATCTGCTCTCAATAAGGACAAGTGTCCAAAGCATGCAACGTAGCAGTTCGCATATGCAGCTTATAAATAGTAGTTCAATCGATGTACTCAGGGCGATTTCATACTATCTAGTAGCCCATTACACCTAACGCATCCGATCACAAAGGATCTCTGGCTACAGCGGTGAATGATGTATGTCTGAGCCAAACCCTTTTCAATTCAATGCAATTGCTTTTTCGACAATCGAGTGCAACGCTCTTGTCTCTTTTATCTTTTTTTAACGATTTAAAGCCTTTTTTCATCTCTGCACTTGAGGAACGCATGACATTATGTCCCTCTTGGGGTTGATTTTTGTGGGTTCCTTGAGTTTGTCTTTTAATTTTAACTTTGTTTTATTTTATGAAAAACGCTCGGTGCGGATTGATTGAAGGATTCACGATGTTCTCTCAGACAACAAATGGATGATAGTAACCATGATATGGTAAACTACCTTATGGGTTTCTAGGTTTCATTTCAGTTTGATTTCATCAAAGATTGAGTCACCATCTATTGGGGTTTCTGGGTTTCATTTCAGCTTGATTTCATTTTTGCAGAGATTGAGTCACCATCGATTTGGGTTTTTGGGTTTCATTTCAGGTTGATTCCATTGTTGTGATTTTTGCTCAGCTTGATTCAATCAGGTAAGAATATGGGTTTCAATCAGGTACGAATTTGGAAGAAAGAAATATGGGAAGTGAAGATCTGGAAGAAAGAAAAGGGTACAAATCATAATGAAAATGATGAAGACGAGGAACACATTTATACAATTTTTTAAAATAAAATTAATTTAAAATAATGAATCAGTAAATTAAATTGCCACATAAGTACAAATAACAGTCACCTAGACATCTTAACAGCCAAATAAGCATTTTTGTAACGGAGTCAAATAGAAATTACAAAAAAGGGTAACAATGCAACTATTTTAAAACATAAGGGACCTACTCGTTACAAATAAAACATAAGGGACCGAATCGTTACCTGAAAATAAGTTAAGGGACTCCAGATGATATTTTCCTATAATATAATTAGGGGTGACAATTTCTATTCGTGCATGGGGATCCCCGTAGGGACTTCCCCATTCAGGGCCCCGTGAGGGTGGGGACGGGGAAGAAATCACCATGATATCTTGACATTATGTTGCCAATTGTAAATATTAGAGTACCAAAATATTTAAATCGTAATCCAATTCTATAAAACACATATTATCAATCAAATATATTAATACGTGAAGCTTGATTACATTTTTAACAATATATATATATATATATATATATATATATATATATATATAGAGAGAGAGAGAGAGAGAGAGAGAGAGAGAGAGAGAGAGAGAGAGAGAGAGAGAGAGGTAATTAATCTATTAATCTATATAACAATTAAAAGTTAGGTTAGTATGTATATTTAAAATATTGATGGTTAGTTGGAAGACTATCACTAAACCTAAGCAATTGGGTGGTCTTGGAATTAGAGAAGCTCGCCATCAGAACACTGCTTTATTGGGAAAGTTGGTATGGGATCTGACTTGTTCTCCGGAGAAACTTTGGGTCCAGTTCTTGAAGCGGGGGTATTTTCCTAACAGTACCTTTCTTAGCATGAATAAGCAAACAAGTTCTAGTGATGGTTTCACATACCAGTTGGGCGAGGGTATCAAAAATTTCAAGTATGAGGGTTGGCTTTCCAAAGAACCTTTATGTATGCGAGTTCCTTTTGTTGGTTTTCATGATGTTTATCTGTGCATAAAGGATGTGTGGAATGAGGATCATTGGATTTTAAATGATTTATACTCTTGGTTGTCTGATGAGTCAAAAACCAAGATTCATGAGTTCGTTCCTAGCTTGGTTGAAGGTGTGCCGGATGCATGGACTTGGAGCAATAATGTAACGAGAATTTACACAGTTAAGAGTGCGTACAAGATGCTCACTGAGCCGCTGATCAGTGTATTTTAATGCACTATTTATAGATTTGCACTAGGTGATTTTAATTGTTCTTTGTGCCTAATATTTAAGTCTTAGAACGTTTCTAGACTTTGGGTCTTAATTGAGCAATATAGCAATTTCTTGATTAATTCTTGTTTTTATTGCATAATGACCCTTGTCTACTATGTAGGCAATAACTTTAACTGTGCTTATCTGATTGAGGCGTGCAAGCATGCGTTGGAAAGCTAAGGAACAGAGCAATAATTCTTTTGTTAAGCTCGAAACCCAGTTCTTAAGTATGGGTGGTTAAAACTGCGAAATACCAAAGAAGTACTGTTTAAAACGGGTTTACGGGCCAAATTACTATTTTTATCGGGCTTTTATCATAGAACCCGTTTAGGGATTTAGGTATTTCATTTTCTTTAAGACTAAATACACTTTTCAGAGCCGTCTTGGCTCACTTACGCATTCCTACTTTCAATTTTACGTTTTGTGCCCTAACCTCCATGGAAGCTTAAAGCCCTTGATCAATCTATTGGTGAAGGGTGTTGCTGTAAGGATTTTGAGGTTCAGTGCTTAATGTTTATTTTGTTTTTATGGTTTTAATTCTTTCTCTATCAATTTCATCTCTGTAATTCTTGCTGCAAATTCGGTTTGTGTTTTGCTTAATTACTCAAACTCTGTGATTTGTTTATGTGATTCGTTTTATGATTCAGTTTTGCTTAATCACTTAATCATGATTCTGTTTTGCAACTTTCATTATACAAACTATTTTATCGCTTGTTTAATTTAGTTTGGATAGGAATTGATAGAGTCTATGATGCTTGTTTAAAGAATTGATAGAATTCAGTTATGCTGTTAATTGTGGTACTGTCACTTGTTCGCTATCACGATTGATTGAACACACTGTTTTGACGTTTGCTTTAATACGCTGTGAATTCGTATAAACTGATTGGCCCTTGTTCACTTAGTTTATGATCAATCAAGAATTATCAAACCTTGCACAAATCTTTATTTTAGAACCGATGAGAAATCCAAAAAACGCACTTGAAACCAATGGATTGATTGTCTATCTTTAACTGTTTTTCTTCATTAAACATCATACTCTTTTCTTCAAAAACCCCCTTTTTTATTGTTTATTTTGGTTCTTGATTTTGGCAATTTCATTATTTAGAGGTCATTGTGACCCGCGTACGACCGCTGATCAAATTGGCGCCGTTGCCCGGGATCTCTAATTAAGGATTGCCAACTTCAGGACCTCACTAACCACTAACATTTGTTTTTGAGTTTTGTTGCTTTGCAAGTTCTGTTTGTTTACTGTTCAGTTTAGTCTCTGATAAGGTGGAAAAAACGGTTTTCAGGAGATCTTCTCCGATTGCTCCGAAATTTTGCCAGAAAATCAGAAATAAATCAAGGAAAAGGACTCTCATAAATGGGAGACGGAGCGCAAAATTCTCAAATTCGCTCTTTTTTGATATTTAATTAATTGTTTCAATTTTTCATATCTCCCAAAAAATCCAAATTTTTTTTGCATATCTTTAGTTTGATTTAATTAGATTTTTCATAGTAATTTAAATTTTTTTAGATTAGATTTCTTTCGTTTTCTAGTTTCTGCATCAATTTTAGCTTTAGGACATAGTTGGCATTTCTAGAATTGTTGCATTTTCTCACTTCTTGCTGCATATGGGGCATGACCAGGTCTAATACTGTTAACTTACATCCCTTTGACCCTGAAATTGAGAAAACATTGCATTGTAGACTTAGGGATCATACAGAGGATAGTGGTTGTGGTAGTGATAACATCTTTAGCCATAATCTCTTTGACTTTGATTCATATCTTGATTCTGTTAAGATGGCAGGGTAACATCGATCCAAGTGGATTGACCCATTTGTTATTACTAATATTTTTCCTCATGGTGCAGCAGAAATTAAAAGCGAGGCGACAAATAAAGTTTTCAAAGTCAATGGACAACGCCTCAAAGTATTCCATGAGAGTTTTGCACTTGAAGATGCACCCATAGAAGAACTCTCATTGGAACATTCCACCTACAGATTGGCCAGGGAGTTCCTCCTCCTTACTCTTATTTTATGCTTGTTGTTTTCATTGAGGACAATGTATGACTTAAGTTTGGAGGATGTCTTTTAGTAGCTTAGTAGTTTGTATTTTTCTTTTAATTTTTGGCTTGTTTTTCATTTTTCCTTCAAAAAAAAAAACAAAAAATTGTTATTTTAGCATGTTTTTCCATGAGTTCTTGATTTGTACAAGTTGTGAGTGATTTTGACTATTCCAGGACCATTGGTGTTTTGACATGATTTGATTGGTTTCTTGTTGCTCTTGGTATAATAAGTTGGATATGAGCACTAAATACTGCATTATATATCTGTGAAAGTCATTGTCCCCAGTGAGAATTAACCTTTTAATGGATGGACTACATTTTGCCACTCTCCACTTGTTCACATGCATATTTGAAATGATCTAGGCAATTCTGTTTTTTAGCTACTAGCCAAATAAGCCTACCTTGAATTTATCCCTTTGTGTAAGCCCCTTTGAGCCTTTTTATCCCATTCTTTGTTTTATAGCTCATTACAAGCCCAAAAGTGAAAAACAATGTAATTACCCAATCTTAGAGGGTGAAGGAGCTTTGAATTGAAAATTGTCAAATCCATAAATGTGGGGGTGTCCAAATTATTGCAATTGTGGTTCTCACTTGGGTTAGTTCTTGGGTTCTCAATGGAAAGTTTGGCAAGTTTATTTGTATAGAAAAATATTCCCCAAAAAGAAAAAAAAAGAAAAAAAGTGTGCATTTCTTTTAATTTTTGTTTCAAGAAGAATGAAAGTGTGTAGAGAGAGTTATGTGGAGAAGTATATCAAAATAGAGAAATTCATCATACCTTGTTGGACCCTCTCATGCTCATTTTACAATTGATTTTCATTGCTTCTTTTCCCTCTTTGATTCTTTTTAGCCTAGTTCCCCTCATAGGATTATCCCACCTTGACCTTGCCCCCATTACAACCCTTATAAAGACCTTTTGATCTTATGTGCATGTGTTCTTAAGTGAGGATGTTAGAAGCTTGTCAAGCATATGGTAGGGCTAACTTTCATTGATGTGCTTATTATATATATGAGAGTAAACACAAGCCTAGACACTTGAGTGATTGAGAGCATTACTTATACATATGCTGTGAGGACTCATCACTTATGATTCACTCTCTGGTGCTCTATTCTCTTGTTTGACTTGATTGTAATAAAGTTCCATCTCTCATTGTCATTCTCCTTGAAGTCTAGGAAAAACATCTCTCTTACAACTTTGCATTCTTTGGGTTCATTGGAAATTCATGTGCTATATTTATGTCTTGCTTTGTGTGTTTTTCCCGGAGTGCAAAAGCTTATGTATGGGGGAATTTGATCAGTGTATTTTAATGCACTATTTATAGCTTTTCACTTGGTGATTTTAATTTTGCTTTGTGCCTAATATTTAAGTCTTGGCACGTTTCTAGACTTTGGGTCTTAATTGAGCAATATAGCAATTTCTTGATTAATTCTTGTTTTTATTGCATATTGACCCCTGTCTACTCTATAGGCCATAACTTTGGCTGTGCTTATCTAATTGAGGCGTGCAAGCATGCGTTGGAAAGCTAAGGAACATAGCTATAATTTTTCTGTTGAGCTAGAAACTCAATTCTGAAGTATGGGAGGTTAAAACTGCGAAATACCGAAGTAGTAGTGTTTAAAACGGGTTTACGGGTCAATTTACGATTTTTATCGGGTTTTTATCATATAACTGTTGCGCCCGAAAAAGTCCTCGAGGGAGAACCTTCCTCGTTCACAACTTTTCCTAAGACAATGAAGCCGCCACCAATATTTATTAAGGAAAATATTAGGAAAACCTTTTTTGGAAAGCGATTGGTCTTACGAAACTAGAGAATAGGGTTTGGGGGTCGGTTACGCGCAGGGAAGGTGTTAGCACCCCAAACGTCCTCTCTACTGAGAGGGAACCTTTAATTAAATGTGTGGTTTTAGTGTGTTGACTTGAAAATACTTAATTTTGCCTCTCTACTTCTTATTGAAAAATTCTTAATGAAAATCTTTATTTATTATGAAAAAGAAAAGGGGGAAGAATGGTTTTTTAGAAAAAAAACGCTTGACGGGACAAGGCCCGCTCCTACGTATCTCCCGGCGCGATGGAGAACTCAAAGCTACGTAGTTCTTCTTTATCCTGAAAAAAGGTTTTTGTCTTTTATATTTTTAGTGAGTTTTCGAAATAGGACGAGCATTTAGTGAATGATTAAGCTAACCAAGGTTATGGGTAATCACTGCTAAGTACTCTTGAAAATGAGAGTCACTACCACCAGTCAGACGAACAAATGTTCTGATTGACTATTAGTAGCAACCCGTTTTTTATTTGCCTTTTTGAAAGTGGTTTTCGAAAGAGGTTGATTGGCACGAATGATCAAACTAACAAAGGTTATGAGTGATCATCGCTTGTTGTTCTTTGGCGAAAAAGACATCGCCACCAATGGCTAGACGAACAAAGGTTCTGATTAACCACTAGCGACGATGGGTTGAAAATGATTTTAGAAAGGAAAAGGTTTTTGTTCTGAAAATGATCTTGGTTTGCGAAAGTGATTCTTTTTTGTTACGAAAATAACTTTTTTCTTTTCGTTATGCAAATGCTAAACTTTTTATGGTTGCGCTTGACGAGAATGTGACTCCCTCGTACGTATCCCAAATGGGAATCAAAGCGACGTAGTTCTAACGAGCCTTGAAAAGGAAAGTCTTTTTGCTTTGGCTTTGAAAAGTGAAGGGCGTTCATAATGATCAAACTAACAAAGGTTATGGGTGATCATTACTAAAACCCACTTAAGTGCATGTAAAAATCTCCTTTTGAAAAATGAAAGCCTTCATGATGACCAAACTAACAAAGGTTATGGGTGGCCATCACTAGCACTCGCTATGACTTTTGATGCTTAGGAAAATATCTTTTGAAATTGAAAGCGTTCATGATAATCAAACTAACAAAGGTTATGGGTGATTATCATTAGTAGTTTATGCATATGAAAACATCTTTTTTTGAAATTTAGGCTCTTAGGACGATCAAACTAACAAAGGTTATGGGTGATTGTCACTAATTACCATTTTCATGCTAAACTATTTAGAAAAGAAAGCAATGAATGTAAATGGAATCCTTAGGCAAGCACCGATCTCACTTGAATTCTTGAGCAAGTATTGGCCTAGACTACACATGTTAAACCATAACACATAAATAGGCAAAGAAGGAACTTGAATTGGGCATTAAGCAAAAATACGAGAGTGGGCAAGATTGAACCTAAATGCGCATCTAGTGGAAGATGCTAGGCGAGGAATGAACCTAACTAGGCATTTATGACACAATATGTGAGTAAGCAAAGAGATTACAAAGCCCAAGTGAATTCAGGCATCTGATGAATCATTTGCAAAATCTTAGAGATTTCACATCAACATTTGACATAAGCACCATTGTGGTATCCCTTTGATATCAACATTTAGCACATTCTCTCAATCAACCACATGAAAGGAATAAGTTGGAAAAGGGATTTGTAAACATTGATATTATAATAACAAGATTACATTATTAAGGAGAGGGGGTGAGATAGTAAAATGGGGTGCAAGTTACAGGAGGGTTGTATTATTAAAACTGGGGTGTAAACAGTGAGCCCAGCTTGTTTTTGTAAGCTGGGCTGCGCTTCTTTTTAAAACGAAAAAAAAATGGGCCGTTTCAAAAAGAAAATCGTGGGCTTCAGGGGTGGCGCGCCGAGTAAAACGAAGGGGTGTTAATAGAAATCTGAAAAAATAAAACGTGAAAAGATGAAATTACCCCTGAGCTTTCACACTATAAAAGGCTGACTAAAATGGAAACCCTAGTTTCCTTTCCTTCTCCCACGGCGCCTCCAACCCCAAAATACCCAAACCTAAAAAATTTCCTCCTCTCTCTCACCTTGCGCCGTATCTCTCCCTCTCTCACCCTAATTGCCAAAAAAATTTCTCTTTCTCTCCTGGCTGCGGCCGATCTCCGCCTCCCTCTCTCTCCAAACCCATTTTTCTCTCCTCTCTACGGCATAGTCGCAGACCCCCCCAAATCGTTCAACCCTAATTTTCTCTCTCTCTCTCCCTCTCCTTGCGCCGGTTGGGGAAGGTTGTTGATGGTGGAAGGTTTTGTTGGGGTATACAGCCGTGGATGGCCGTGGATGTAGGTCGTGGGTGTGATGTTGGGCGGCTACGGTGGGAGGATGGCGTGAGGGAGGTTACGGCTGGATGGGGGTTACGGTGCTGTGGGTGGAGGTACTGTGGGTGGTGGCGCTGTTCGGTTTATGGTGGAGGCAGTGAGGACGGCGGTTTGGTGACGGCGGTTTGGTGATCGTGGGTAGTTTTGGGTCGCGGTGGTGAGATGAGGTGAAGAGTGGGTTGGCTACAGTGGCATGGAGGAGGTGATTCGGTTTGATGGTGGCGCACGGCGAGGCTACGACGGCGGTCTACGGCCAACGGCCAGGGACGACCACCGTACGTGGTGGCCGGAGGTAACTCTCTCTACCCTTTTTAGTGCTTTTGCTTTGGTTGCTTTTGTGATTGGTTCTTGTATCTAAATCTAAAAAAACCACATTTGAAACAAATTCAAGTTTTATTACAGCGACTTCAACTACTGTCCATATCTCAAGTTTGGATTTACCTTTTTTGTTCTTTGTTAAGTTGATCTGTTCATGCACCTAATCTAAATCTAAATCTAAATGGAACTACATTTGAAAGAGAAGAACATGTTCTGTTCCTTATGACCACAACAACAATGACTCAAAAAACATTTTATCTACCTATTTATTGATTTATTTTAAATCGTTTTCAACTAGTATTGTCTCTTTTTTTTTAACACACGACCCTTACGGTTATTACACATTCAGATTCAACGATCATACTAAAAATAAAATGAGTTCCAGCATCTATTTGATATCTAATAGTTAGAATAACCAACCTGGATCCCAAGTTTTGTTTCTGGAAGCACTTTCTTTCTGCTAAAAAAAACTACTGCTACTGCTGCTTTTTCGGAACAGAACTTTGAATCAAAGAAAAATGTTTCAGTGTTTTGATTGACTGTTTTTGTTAGTGAGTATTGCTGTCCTCTCGTTGTTGTTGTTACTGTGCTTCAGTGTGTGTTGTATTTATAGAGGGGTTTTGTGGTATAGGTGAGTATGTTGAGCAGGATATCAAAACTCATGGGAGACCATAAAACACAACAGCAAAACTGATGGAGCAGAGGCAGCAGTGACTGCAAAAAAAACTGTGGTGTTTTTGCCTCAAATGAAGACCAAACAAAAGACAAGAAGAAAGGAAGTTGAGCTTTGAAGCTCAAAATATTTTCTGCTGGCAGAAGCGCACAGCCCTCTTCCTTTTTTGTTTGACTCTTCAAATTTTTTTTTTGTCTCAAATGTAACAACCATTTTATTTAATATATTTTATTTTTTGTAAAAAAAAGGACAGATGTGAATAAAAGACATTATATTTGATTATTTGGTTATATCTACTAATAACTAAATACCACTAATATTAATAATAGCAATGATAATATTAATAATTGCTAATGCCGATATGCTTTTGAAAACGAGAAAAGTACTCGTTAAAATTGAACGCTTGCAGAATACATTATTTATCTTTTATACATTTTGAATTAGTCGGAAAAAATTGGGGTATGACAATAACCCATTTAGGGATTTAGGTATTTTGTTTTCTTTAAGACTAAATACACTTTTCAAAGCCGTCTTGGCTCACTTACGCATTCCTACTTTCAATTTTACGTATTGTGCCCTAACCTCCATGGAAGCTTAAAGCCCTTGATCAATCTATTGGTGAAGGATGTTGCTGTACGGATTTTGAGGTTCAGTGCTTAATGTTTATTTTGTTTTTATGGTTTTAATTTTTTCTTTATCAATTTCATCTTCGTAATTCTTGCTGCAAATTCGGTTTGTGTTTTGCTTAATTACTCAAACTCTGTGATTTGTTTATGTGATTCATTTTATTATTTAGTTTTACTTAATCACTTAATCACGATTCTGTTTTGCAACTTTCATTATACAAACTATTTTATCGCTTGTTTAATTTAGTTTGGATAGGAATTGATAGAGTCTATGACGCTTGTTTATAGGATTGATAGAATTCAGTTATGATATTAATTGTGATACTGTCACTTGTTCGCTATCACGATTGATTGAACACACTGTTTATACACTTGCTTTAATACGCTGTGAATTCGTATAAACTAACTGGCCATTGTTCACTTAGTTTATGATCAATCAAGAATTATCAATCCTTGCACAAATCTTTATTTTAGAACCGATGAGAAGTCCAAAAACGCACCTGAAACCAATGGATTGATTGTCTATCTTTAACTGTTTTTCTTCATTAAACATCATACTATTTTCTTCAAAACCCCCCTTTTTTATTGTTTATTTTGGTTATTGATTTTGGCAATTTCATTATTTAGAGGTGCTTGTGAGACGACCAAGATTAACTCACCTTGATACTACATTTTAATACTTTCAAATTATTTTGACCCGCGTACGACCGCTGATCAGCCGCTTATGTGGATCAGCAAGGATGCAATTGGAAGTGGATTTGGGATACTAAGGTACCAGCGAACCTCCATTTCTTTATGTGGTAGTTTTGCCATGATGTTATTCCATCTCGTGATTTGCTTGTTAGGAGACACATCATTCATGATGCCACATGTGTGTGCTGTCAACAATAGTTGAGACCTTAGTTTATTTATTCTTTGAGTGTAATCCTATGAGGCAAGTTTGGTTCAAGTGTTTTGATGAGAACTTTACCCTCCCTACTTCTATGACCTTTTTGGCAAATGATTGGTTGAATCAAAATGTCAGAGCACATTGGATCCTTGTTCCTATAGTATTGTGGAAGTGTTGGTGTGCTAAAAATATTTTGCTCTTCGTGGCGATGTAGTGCTTAGCGTTGTGTGTGTGTGTGGGCGGGGGGGGGGGGGGGGGTACACACATCGTTTGGTTTAGTAAATCCAATCCAACATTTGACAAGTGTAGGTCTAGTGGTGAGCTGGCAAAGACTAGCGCCTGGTTGGGCGTCTCTAGACGTGGATTGTAGCACTCTTCAACAGGTGAATCAGACGAGGTTTGGAGGTTTGATTAGGGATGACAATGGTAGCACTCTTCCTTATGGGATTCTATGGGCCTCTAGGTACATCCACGATCTTGCATGCGGAAATCTCAGCGCTCTTACATGGGTTGGAGTTGTGTTGGGTGTGTTGGAGTCAATCGCATGACTCCATTGCTGAACACAGTCTTGCACACACAGCACACACACACAGAGAAGGATAGAAGAGGAAGACAGTTACAGAGCAACAGTAGTGTAAAAGAAGGAAATGAATTCAATTGATTGATTGTGTAAAAACTGAATTACAAGTGTGATATATTCAGTTAACAATGAAAACTGAATTAATGAAATACAAATGTGAGTCAAATGAAATGTAAATGCTAATGACAGTAAAAGCAAAAGTAAAATGGTAAAAACAACAAGTAAACAATATGTATTACTCCTAACACCATCCCTTAATCCATATTGTCAAAAGCAATGACTCCAACTTCATCTCTCAGCTTGATGAATTGGTCAGTTCTGATGGCTTTAGTGAGCATATCAGCTAGTTGTTTCTGGGTGTTGCAGTGAGCAACTTCAAGCACTCCATTCTGGACTTGGTTTCGCAGGAAGTGGAACTTCGTGTCTATGTGCTTGCTTCTCCCATGCAGCACTGGGTTCTTGGCAAGACTAATGGCTGACTTGTTGTCAATCATCATCTGCACTGGTGTATGTACTTCAAGCTTCAGTTCCTGCAGTAGATTAATCAGCTAGATTGCTTGGCAAGCAGCCACAGCTCCAGCAATGTATTAAGCCTCACAAGTAGATAGTGCAACCACTGGTTGCTTCTTGGAACACCATGAAATTGGTGCTCCCAAGTACATGAACAAGTAACCTGTAGTACTCATACGATCTGTTCTGTCCCCACACCAATCAGAGTCAGAATAGCAGAGTAGATTAGCAGCAGAATTTGCTGCATTAGATGGAAACATAATTCCATATTTCAGAGTTCCTTTGATGTATCTAAGGATCCTAATTGCTGCCTGATGGTGTGACCATTTTGGCTTACTCATAAACCTACTCACCACCCCTACTGCATAACATATATCAGGCCTAGTGTTGCATAGATACCTCAAGGAACCAACCAACTGTTTGAAGACAGTTCCATCAACATATTCACCATCACTGTCAGCTTCAAGCTTCTGATTGGTTTCTGCTGGTGTAATTGTAGGCTTGCAATTCAGCAGCTCAAACCTCTTCAACAACTCCATTTCATACTTCAATTGATTTACAATGGTTCCTCTAGCGGTGTACATAATTTCCATCCCTAGGAAATATACCATTTTTCCCAGATCTGTCATTTCAAAGGCATTCATCAACACATTCTTAAATATTTCTACCTCAGTAGAGCAGTTTCCAGTCAGCAGTATGTCATCAACATAGAGGCAAACCATGATCACATTGCCTTTAGGTGTGTGTTGCACATACACACCATACTCCAGTTCACACTTCCTGAACCCTGTTGCTGAAAGAAAGACTCAATCTTCAAGTTCCAGGCCCTAGGGGCCTGTTTGAGCCCGTATAGGGCCTTATGCAGTTTGTATACTTTGTTTTGAATATCCATCTCACACTAATGGCTTTCTTGTTGCTTGGTAGAGTAGTTAACTCCCAAGTTTTGTTTCTTTCAATTGCTTCAAGCTCTTCCTCCATTGCCTTCAGCCGCTGTTTCTCTTTCAGTGCTTCATCAATAGTTACAGGTTCAGCATCCACCAGTAGAGCAAATCGTATGATTTCTCCATTACTGTCCACTGAATTGTCCTGGATTAGTTCACAATCTGCCAATCTCCTTGGCAACTGTCTGGTTCTCTGTACTCTTTGGCCCTGTACTGGTGCTGCATTTTCACCCCCTGATTCACTCTCAGAGTTCAGCTCATCAGGCATTTCATTATCCTGCACTGCATCTACTGGCACTGCATCAGTGTCAGAAGGTTCTGCTGTATCATCTTCTTCAATTTCCAGTGTTGTTTCTGCACTAGAAATTACTTGAGACTTGCTCCAATCCCAAGTTTCTGTTTCCTTCACCAAAACATCCCTACTAATCTCTCTTTTATTAGTTATAGGGCAGTAAAGCTTGTAGGCACTAGTGGAGTGGTAACCAACAAGCAACATGATCTTGCTCTTATCTTCTAACTTTCTTCTTGTTGCATCAGGGACATGCTTGAAACACACTGATCCAAACACTCTGAGATTTCCAACACTTTGTCTCTTTCCACTCTTTGGAGTTGAATTCACCACCACCATCAGTTCTGAATATCTTCAGTTGATGTCCACATTGTTTCTCAGCTTTCACCTTAAACCTTTTGAACTCAGCAAACACCTCATGCTTGAACTTAATAAGTCCCACCCACATGATTCTTGTAAATTCATCTACAAAGGACACAAAGTACCTATTTCCGCCAAGAGAAGGTACCTCAAAGGGTCCACACACATCTGAGTGCACCACTCCTAATGCATGAGTGGCTCTAGGAGGCAATTCAGATGTGAAAGGCAGCCTTGATTGCTTTCCTCTCAAGCAGATTTCACAAGACTTCTCTGGTGCCACTGTCTTGGGAATTCCCTACACTAGGTTCCTTGTATTCAAGTGTCCCAAACTCCTGAAGTTTAGGTGCCCTAGTCTCTTGTGCCACAGTGCACTCTCCTTCTCACTGTCTATGGCACTAAGGCAGTGATTGTCTGCTGTTTCTATGTTTACTTTGAAGGTTCTATTCTTCTCCAAAGCTGATTGCATGATCAGTCTCTTCTCACAGTCATACAATCTCAACATATTTTCTTCCATATTCACTAAATATCCTTTTTCAAGCAACTGACCACACTGATCAGATTACTTTTCACCCCAGGAACATACCAAACATCCTCTATTAACACTGTTCTGCCATCCCTCAGCTTCACCAGTGCATCTCCCATTCCTTTAGCAGTTAAGTACTCATCATCAGCACACCTAATACGAGTTCTTTTGCTGGAATTGAAGTTAATCAGCCACCGTTTGTTCCCAGTTAAGTGATTAGAACAACCTGTGTCCTTGTACCACCAATCAATCACCACTCCTTTGGTGTTTGTGGTCACCATAAGCATCACAGGTTCATCCTTGACTCTCCTTGAGCCATGTTAGCTTCTTCACCCTTATTCTCCTTATTTGACCAACACTCATCAGCAAAGTGTCCTAGCTTATCACAATTATAGCATTTGATCTTTCTCTTATCAAATTTCCCTTTCCCTTTCTGATAATCCTTCTTGCCTCTCTGTTCACCTTGCTTAGATGATTCTGGTTTATCACCACTGCCTTTCTTGTTCTTATCCAGCCAAGCTTGTTTCTTATTTTCCCAGTTATTTTTCTTCCAATTTGACTGTTTATTCGTATTTCCCTTGTTCACAGTTAACGCTTTCAAAGCTTGTGCAGTCTCACTAACTTTAGTTCTCTCAATTACTAACAATTCATGTGCCTCTAATGTGCCTTGCAATTCATCAATCTTCATAGTGCTAGTGTCCTTTGATTGTTGAATTGCAACTATAATTGTTGAATTGCAATTCAACAATTACTTGCTCTATAATTGTTTCACCACATGTCTTCATCTCGTTTGTGACTGTGACAACACGAGATATGTAATCTGGAATCTTCTCATCAGCCTTCATCTCCAAGTTCTCATACTGCTTCCTGAGTGACTGCAGTTTCACCTTCTTCACTGAGGCATCACCACCGTAGCACCTCACCAAGATATCCCAAGCTCCCATCGTTGTAGTTGCCTCAGAGATCTTCTCAAAGACCTTCGCATCTACACACTGGTGGATATAAAACAGTGCTTTCTGATCCTTCTTCCTCGTGTCGCGTTGAGCCTTTCTCTGAGCTTCTGGTGCATTCTCCGGCACCGGCGTGTAGCCGTCGTTCACGAGCTCAAGCACATCTTGAGCGCCAAACAGTACACGCATCTGAATGGACCATCGGTTCCAACCGCTTCCGTCGAACACCGGTAACTTTGTATTGAAGCCTCCGTTGCCGTTTATCTCCGATCTGTGTGCAAATCACTCAAATCTCACTAACTCTCGTGTTTACCCAACCCTGAGAATCAAACACTGTGATCCTCTTCAATTTCACGCCTTGATTCGATGCGAATCAGAAGAACGAAATCACGCACACCTCTCGTACACTCGTGCTTTGATACCAGTTTGTTGGAGTCAATCGCATGACTCCATTGTTGAACACAGTCTTGCACACACAGCACACACACAGAGAAGGATAGAAGAGGAAGACAGTTACAGAGCAACAGTAGTGTAAAAGAAGGAAATGAATTCAATTGATTGTGTAAAAACTGAATTACAAGTGTGATATATTCAGTTAACAATGAAAACTGAATTAATGAAATACAAATGTGAGTCAAATGAAATGTAAATGCTAATGACAGGCAAAGCAAAAGTAAAATGGTAAAAACAACAAGTAAACAATATGTATTACTCCTAACTGGGTGAAGGGCTTCCGGAAGATTCTATGTCATTCAGACTCTTTTCTAACTTTGAAGTTACTAAAGGAAGCCAACCAAAATTTTCATAGACATGGGAATGATATAGCTAAGTTGCGGAAGTTGATTTCCCACCATTGAGAGGTTAATATTAATCATGTGTTCAGGGAAGCTAATTTATGTGCTGATTTTCTTGCATAGTTAGGAGCGTCTCAACAGTCTTCGTTAGTGATCTTAGATCACCCTCCTACAGAGATGAGAAATCTTTTGTTAGCTGATGCCGTAGGTGTCTCTTTTGTCAGGCCTTAGCCTGTTTTTATTTTTCTCCTTGTACCAAAAAAAATATAGATGATACTACAGTGAAGTTATAGTTTTCCCCCAATAAGCAGAAGATTAATTAACCAGTATTATCTAAGGACTTCATTTAAACACCTGTGTGAATCAATTTTAATATACTTTTAGATATTAATATACGAGTTTAAGCCTCTCACGTAATTAATTATTTCAATTGCGAAATACATGTCATCCATATCATTCCTTTAAGTCAATGTGCCAATCCGAATTCATTTTTTATGACACACACATGTGTATTAAGTTAAAATTGTAATAAAAATTAATTATTTAAAAATAAATAAAAAAGGTGATGTATACACGTGCAGGGCACGGGTCATACAAATTAGTTGTAATAACTTTGGGGCTAGTTTTATTCAGAGAGAAACAAATTGAGTTGCTCATTTTTAGTAATAACTTTGAGCATCACTTATATGTTAGTATCCTAAATTTTGATTGCATACCACAATATATTTAGGATCTTCTATAATGGAAATGATTTGTGCCTTTTGCTTTAAAAAAAGCAATTTGCTTCATATGATTCAAATAAAACTCAAATTTGTCCTAATCCCTTGATGTTTTTTTTTGGTTATATATCATGTCATTGGTGCGTAGTTTCCACCGGCTTTGCCGTTGACTAATCTACGCCGTGGCCCGTGTGGTTCTCCCCTCCCAACAGAGTTTTTGCCACACCCAAGATTCGAACCCGATACCTTAGGGTGGGATCCAAGTCCAGTTACCACTTAGACCAACCCTCTTTGGTTTAATCCCTTCAAGTTATGATATAATATAAATGTTTTTGGTTGAAATAAAGAAAATTTAAGCATTTGAAATACAAAATTCGAAAGGTTAATGAGAAGGCAACCAAATAAGACTATGACAAACACAGGTAAACAATGAATCATACCAATTATAAGGGAAAGTCAAAATTAACATAGTACCATCATTTTTCCAAAATGACAACAAGGCCAATACATATACATACTAACAACAAAAATTGATATTCATAAAGTAGAAGACATAATCTATATACACAATATACTTAATCCTCATAAAAAAATTATCTAAAATTTTTATTTTAAAAGAAAGACAAGAAAACCAACAATGGTTGGTCCGAGTGGTAACTGGACCCAGATCCCACCCCATAGTCTCGAGTACGAATATTGGGTGTGGCAAAAATTCTGTTGGGAGAGGAGAACCACATGGGCTGGCAAAGCCAAATACTCGTGGCCAGACAGGTTTATCGACGTAGATTAGTCATCAACAAAGCTGGTGAAAACTGCACAATAATAACATGGTAACCCAAAAAAACAAGAAAACCCCACATGAATTAGACCCTAAAAGGAAAAGAAAATAAAGGTTTCACGTACGTATTAAATATAGCAGTCAGATCCACTAGGCAAGCAAATGGCCTTATAATATGAAAGAAAGAGCTTATAAAAAAAATAATATGAAAGAAAGACAAATATCTAGAACAAATGTAACCAATCATAAATGAAAGATAACATAAATGGGTTATCGGGACTAGAATAAAATTGTTTGCTACGTCTAGTCTGTTGGCTCATATAGCTTGTTTTTTTTTCTGATACAAAAAAATATAGCTTGTTTTTTTGTTTTCTATTCTTTTCTTGTGATTCGGGCTGTAATCACTTTTTTTTATATTTGCAGATAAGAAAACACACGGTTTGTTCGTTAATATTGAGTTTTATTTTATTTTATGGAATTTAATGTTGACTGCTTGGGCTAAGGCCTTGATTGTTTACTAATATTTTTTTTGGCTTATATATTTTTTGGCAATTGCTTTCCCCACACCCCCTCCTACTCTTCGCACACCCCCGAACTTATTTTTCCCCAAAATGACCTCGCGTGAGACGCTCGTGTAACACGGGTTAAGTGACTGTTCGAACGAGGTTATGCGAACCAATTCGAACGACGTTGTGCGTGTTAAGGAATTGGTATTGTTCGCATGACATCGTTCGAACCTGTTCGAATAATGTCATCCGTGTTAAGGAATATTGTTAACTGATGGTGTGAGGGTGTGTTTTGGCTGCCTCGAATGGCTTTATTCGAACGTGTTCGAATGGGTGCGTTCGAACAGGCGTTCGAATGGCCACATGCGAACCACTGTTATGCAGAAACAGAAACTAAATAAATCAGCACACAGTTTTGGTGATTTCAAAATATAAACCTAACTTTAACATTATATACCAAAATTATACAACATTGTGTACCAAAATTATACAACATTGCATGTGTACCAAAATTATAAACCTAACTTAACATTGACTACCATCACTATCTTTACTTAAATCTACACAAGGAAGGGGATGGGGGGGTTGTGATTGTATGAGCAAATTCTTCCACTTTTGTATCCGGCCAACAAAAAGCGAGTCCCAACCCTTTGCTATGGGTGCCCTATTAGTATTCCATATCAAATCCGGCAAGGGCATTGGACTTCCAGGCTTCATAAAGACCTTCAAAAAGACAACAAAAAAGGGGATGGGGGGGTTGTTTGTTATCATATTTTTGATTACATTCCAACCTGTATTCAAGATACTTTTTATAATGAAATGAAATGATTTGGTTTCCGTAAAAAAAACTGTATCCAAGTCGTCACACCTTGCGGGTGTTTTAGGTCGGTCTGTGTTATACTGTTATACATGACACTAATTAAAAGGGACAATTTATATATAAAAAAACACTGGTGTAAAATAAGAAGGCATAAGGCTAATTAAGTGTCATTGGTCAGTAGTTGGCGTAGTAATATAAAACAACTCTTCCTCTCTCTCCCTCATATTTTCTCTCTCTATCTCTCCCCTCGTCCTCCTCTCTTTTTTCTCTTCTCTCACTCTCCTCCGCTCTTTTCTCTCCTCTCTCCTCTCTCTATCTGATCCCTTAACTCCCTTCTTTTCTCTCTCCCATCTCTTCTCCCTCCATGTTGTCTATTCTCTGCTATCTGTCATCACTCAAGCTTAAACCTCACATATCTGTCATTGTTAGCCCTTGGGGAATAACTCACTTTCCACTATAAAGCCCTCACAAAGATGGAGACAAAAACCCAAGCCTTTTCATGTTGGAGAAAAAACCCTTCCTATCTAAATCTTCTTCTGAGCTCTTTTACGGTAGCTTTTTTTTAAAATTATTTAACAACGAAATTTCAATATTTTCGACTAAGGATAAATAGACCTCAAAACTAGCAGTTTATCATATCTTGTACGCCCTAAAAGACTCAATAAATCTAAAAGGTATATTTGGAAAAATTTGCTGAATTATACATTGAGTTTTTAAAAGTACCATCGTTTTGTGACAAAAATAAAAGGTCAAAAGTACCAAATATTAGAAAAGAGGTAGTATCAGTCCAAGGTTTAATGACTAAACAGGATATGATAAGTTAATCTTGTCATCTTATCTTATTTTGTTTCTCTTGTTAAAATCCTATCATAAATATGAGTTAGGTAAGAAACCTATATTATTTGATAAAAAATTAAATTCTTTGTTTATCCTCATAAAATATATTTTAAAATTATAAAGAATGATATCTAATAAAATATAGTATATAGGAAAAATTAAAATTTGAATTTTTTTTGACAAAAAGAAAATTGGAATTAAAAATTTCAAAAATAATGTATGATTTTATGACAAGCGTAATTTTGTTAATTAGTATGAAATAAAAATTAAAAATCTATTGAAATTAAAATAAATGATCAAAAGAATTAAAAAGCAATTGAAAATTAAAAAATTATAAGAAATTTAATTTATTTTTAAAAAAGGAGATATAATTGTCTCAAGGGTAACTTTGTCATTAACATATAATTTGTATGATATCATATCATATCATTATTTGTTAGCTTATTTAAAGTATATAATAGAATAACATGTTATCTTTGTAATTATAAAAATAATAATATATATGTTATCTTATTTCTTATCAGATGCACAACAAACACAAGGTATGATATGATGTTATTTATCATAACTCTATTCTATCTTATCTCTATTCTATTATATATCATATCTTTGTCTATATCTTATCTTGACCATCAATGTATGCTAAATGGATGGAAACAAATTAAGTTGTAACTAGTAAATGGATCGAACCAAATGTAATGTATATATTTCCCGTAAATTAATTGTATGGCACTAATGAAAATTGCACTACAAAAAAAAAACGGAAAATAGTGACCGAAATATCAGTCGCTAACTAGTAAAAATTGGTCACTAAACGATTTTGTGACCGAATCAGCGACAAAAAAAAATCAGCTGCTAAATCACTAGTCGCTAACCATTAGCGGCTGATTTGATGACCGTTTCTTTAGTGACCGATTTAGTGACTGTCGTTGCGACCGATTTGGCGACCGAAAATAGAGACTGATTTTGTGACCGAAAATAGCGACCGATTTAGTGACTGTTTTAGCGACTGTTTTGGTGACTGATTTAGTGACTGTTTTGGTGACTGATTTAGTGACTGTTTTGGTGACTGATATGGCGACTGATTTGGTGACTGATTTGGCGACTGATTTGGTGACTGATTTAGTGACTGATTTAGCAACTGTTTTGGTGACTGATTTGCAGCTAGTTTAGATACAATTTTAGTGACTGTTTTAATGACTACCTTATCAACCAAATTTTTGAAACTGATTTGGACTATTTGATGACTGGTTTTAGCAACCAATATAGCAACTGATAAAAAAATTTAGTTAAAAACATAATTGTCATTACGTTAATCACATAATAGTCATTACATTAAAAACATAATGTATTTGGTAAAAAAAACATAATAGTCAATTTAGATTAAAAGCTACATAACATGGTAATTAGTTTCTAAGTCATAACAAAAGACATAAAATGTTTAACTCTCTTCGCCACTTTGTCTCTCTGAATTAGACTCTTCATCATCTCCGTCTTCATCATCTTCGTCATACAGCTCTTCATTAGTTGGAGGTTGTTAATACTTCATCATTTTCATCAATTTTGTTATCATCTTGTTATTTTTGCTCACAAGTGTTTTTGGTATTTGCCATTTCAACTCGAAGTTCATCTCTTTCGGTTCTCACTTCTTCCATCTGATTTCTGAGTTCATTAAGCTCCTGCCTTTGCACCCACTCAGATGATCAACCTGAGGTGGATTTGTTGATATTGGCATCTTTGTGTGTCTTGACTAAGTGGATTTTATGATGCTCAACCTGAAGTGGATTAAAAGTGCAAATAGAAGAATTATTACAGAAAACTGAGTTATATTGATACTGAATTAAAATCCACCAGAGAAGTATTCTGTTACAGAGTAGTAAAACAGAAAATTCAATGGAAAATATATCATTGGCGGCTGGAGCAGGGCTCATTGTAGAAATGGAAATAAAAAAGCAGAAACTATAACTACCTTTTCCTACGGAAGAACCAACTTCTCTCAGCCTAACCCCAAAACATCAATGACAATTTTCTTGATACTAAGTAGATCACGGGTATGCTGTGTTGTTCAGTTGTGGTGTTTGTTTGAATTGGAGAGCTACAATTGTCTGTTTGAAAATAAAACAGGAAACAGAGGAGATCACTTGTTTGTCTTGTAATTAAGAATTATTCTGAGAACCGAAGAAATAAACAGTGCCTACGTAATTTCTACCAGGTGTACATTTTATTGACTGAAAGTTGTAACCACAATATCAACTTAAGATACTGTACCAAAATTCTCACTATACTCTAATTAATGTTGTAACTGAATGGTAAAATCAGCTAATTTTTCTTCATTACTTGTACAAGGTTATATCTAGTATCATCCACTACTATAGGACTAATTTTAACAGTAAATTGATTGAAATTTATATTCCTACTTTGTTAACAAAGAAAATGTAGCTCAATGTATTTGGTTCTGTTAATTGCAGTAGGAACTGATTCATTGGGAACACAAAAGCAAAGTAGATGGAAAAATGCATGCTTGTGCACATGTTGCTATGCTTCTTAGAGCTGCAAAGATACTTCAGGTTGAGCATCATAAAATCCACTTAATCAAGACACACAAAGATGCAAATATCAACAAATTCACTTCAGGTTGATCATCAAACTTCAAATGAGATTCTTTAAACTAAAACAAATTACGAAAAATTAAAAACTAAAACAAATTACAAATTAAAAATCTGGAAAGTGAAAACGAGTAAAAACGAAAAATTAAAAAATAAAACAAATTACAAGTCCAAGGAACGTGGAAAGTGAAAACGAAAATGATTCTGAACCGATTGAGGGAGAAAGACTGAAAATGGGTGAGAAGGATGAGGGGAGAACGAGAGGTTAGGGTTTTGGTTAACTTACTGAGTGATGAGAGTAGAGCTTGAGTGGGAGAAGCGAAGATCACAGTGAGCTTGAGGGAAGAACGTTGGAGCGTGAACTGTAACGCCCCAAATATTTAACTAATTATTTAATTAATTTATTCGATAATTAAGTGTGAGAATTGTTGAAGTTGGGAATTATTAGTATAGTTGCTACGTTGACTTTTATTTAATTAATAGGTTAATTAAGTGTGGAAAATAATATTAGAGTAGTAAAAATATTATTATGTTGTATGGGCTTATTTTTATGTTAGAATAAGTAAAAATGAGAGGTGTTAAGGAAAGCCCGTGATGTTAAGTCGAATTAAGCTAAGAAAAGCCCATAAGACTAAGTGAGATTATAAGAGGGGAAATTAGGTTAGGGTTTGCTCATTTAGAAGAAAAACAAAAAGGTTTGAGAGAGAGCACTAGAGAAGGGCGCGAAGGCCAAGAGGGAAAGAGAGAGAAGAACGGCGCAAGAGGAGAGGAATAGGGCAAGGAACTTCGAATCTTTCAAGGCTAAGGTAAGGGTGGGGTTCTAACTCTATAATAGGGTACATGAAGGGCTTTATGTGGGTTCTACGAATTTGCTTCTGTTTTAAGTTTAAAAACATGTGTATCTCTGAATTGGGTTGATGATGTGTTTGATTATTGAAATTTGATGAATGTTTAATGCCAATTTCGTTGCTAAACTCATTGTTTGGGGTGATCTGGGTATAGGTTCGGTTATACAGTAATTGGGAACAATCTAGTGGTCCAAAAATTATGTGGTTTACCTTTTCAGAAACTAGACTTAATTCTTGTTAATTTGGCACTAGTTTGGTTGCATTTGGAGTTGTATAGCTCGAGTTATAGGTGTGACAAGTTAGGTTAAAATTCTGGAAACAATCTGGATATAGGTTCGGTATTTCGTGTATAACGTTTTCGTTTGAACTCCTTTTTGAATGATTCTTGATTCATTGAAAACTACACTCAATTTCTTTCGGGTTAGGCTCAAGTCCCATGTCATTTGACTGAGTTTTGATAATTTTAGAGGTGTCACAAGCTAGGTCATGGTGGCTGTTCTGTTTTCTGAACCTTGTTGCTTATTTACTGAAACTGTACGAATTGGGCCATTATTTTGCAAAATAACAATTATAGTCAGGAAGTAGACATTCTTAGCTTTCCATACACTACAAGAAAATCGACGATTTCCGACGGCAAAATCCGTCGGAAACGCACTGATTTTCGTCGCAAATCAGCGTTTCCGACGGACTTTTCGACGGACGAATTTTCGTCGCAAAAGCGCTCGTCGGAAATAGTTTCCGACGGATAGTTTCGTCGCAAAGGTGTCCGTCGCAAAGTCGTCAGAAACCCGTCGCAAATTTCCGTGGTAAAGTCGTCGCAAATACTTACACCTTTTCGTCGCAAATTCGTCGCAAATCCGTCGCAAATACTTACACCTTTTCGTCGCAAATCCGTCGCAAATGCTTCGTGTTTTATTAATTAAATAGTACAATTTCGTCGCAAATGTTTAAAATGTCGTCGCAAATTCAAAAATTACCCATGAAAATTTCGTCGCAAATTCCGTCGGTACGAAAAATAATTATGTTTATAAAAATTAGCCATTTGCCAATTCAATTACAGACTCAAAAATTCCCTGCTAATTCAATTCAGACTCAATTTCAGCTTCAGACAGTATTTGTATATCAACCATTCAAGGAGCTATTCCTACTAACATTTCATATAACAAAACATTCAAGCCAGAGTAATGAAAAATAATAAAAACATCATCACTATAGGAAATCATTAAACATATTACCAGAAACATGATACAGGCTACACTGAAACATTCAAAAGTATAGCAGACTCAATTACATTCAAAAGTATAGAAGAAACATTCAAAAGTATGCACAACATGCTTACAGACAATTCTAACTCCCTGTCTATAGCATAGCAGACATATATTGTGTCAATTACATTGTCCAGCACATGCACCAGGAAACCCAGCACTACTATCAGTACCACCCATGCCATTGCAGCCACAAAATAAGAATCAGTCCCAAGATTCGTCACAGCTTTCAAGATAACACAAGCCTGCATAAGTGCATATACATAAACAAACAGAACATAAGTTAGTATAGAACCAGCTATGTGCAGCATCTGTCTGTAAAACAACAACTATTTCAAACCAAAGAAAAGTAACCAAAGCTCCTGAATGCAGACTATTAGGCTCAACTCAAAGCTCCTGAACATGCATTTTTGAAGATCAAATACATTCATGAATAACTTGGTCTAAGTTAATTCCTACATGCAGACTATTAGGCTCAAAGTTCCTGAACAATGAACATGCATTTTGAAGATCAAATTAATTATTTCATAGATACACTTCGTCAGTTAAATTAAGAGTTAAATAACTACTTCCATTCAAGCATCATTTACACAGTCTATCATATGAAGATTGCAAACACCCACAAAGTAAAACATCACACGGAAAATATGATTGGACAAATTTGTAAAACATGTGCATATAATAAGAATAAGAATTTGTTAACAAGTTTAAAGGGTATGCAGTTTCAGTTGTAAATAAACAAGTTTAAAGAGTTTAAAGGGCATCCAATGGCAGCTGTAAACAAGTTTTAAACTGGCATCGAATAAGAATTCAGTATTTTGCCAAGTGAGCCACTTTTGTAATCGAATTTTAACAACAACTACTAAAAATAGTAAGCTATCATTAAATGCAGATGTAAAACCAAGTTACACTAACAGTCAAGTGAATGCACCTATCTGGCTATTTCTCATTGATAAATCAATCCTTGAAATTCTTAATATAATAATTTGACACAATTTGCAATAGAATAAGTGATGTCATGTGATATGGACTAACTAACTTTTACTAATTATTATTTAAATGATTTAAAATTAGGAATGAAAGCTGAAAAGAGAGCAAAAAGGGAAAGAAACCATGAGATAGAGAACAGCACCACCCATCTCTAGTTCTGTTTCAGTTACAGTTAGTGCTAAACAGAACCAGAATTTCAGGTTCTAAAATATTTGGTAAACAGAACCAGAATATTTGGTAAAACAAATATTTGTAGTCAGATTCATAACTGTTTATAAATGTAAAAGCTAAAAGAAACTGAGATAGTTTGAGAGAAGGAAAACTGTTATTTTCATTTCAATATTCTCAACTTGTAAAACTGATTACAGAAACAGCATTTTATATATGCTGTAAACGTGTGCACTGCACAGCTTAAAGTGCACACCCTACTAACTAACTTCTAACAGATCAGAACAACAAATTTAACTAACTGAATAACAATCTAACTGATCAAACAGAAAATACTAAGACTACAAAACAAGCTAACTGAAGTAGCAGGAAAAGCAAATACACTTAGGCTACTAACACACACTTCAATTAGTCCAACCAGAATTCTGGTTCTAAAATATTTCAGTTCCTCTAACTCACTGAAAGATGCAATTAGTCCAACCAGAATATCTACAAATGCCACTTCTCGACTCTCCATTGAAACTAACTACTTCAATTATAAGACTTTGCTCCTAAAATGTGGTTATTTATGCATATTTTTTATACATCTACTCAAGCTCTAGTTTATGTCAAGACACCCTTTTCATCTCTTTGCTAAAGACAGACTCAACAGAAACAGAACCAAAACTCATACAACATAACATAATAAAGAGTAAAACTAAAATATCAGTTGTGTTCAATATAGACACACCAGGAACCAACAGTTAAGGCTGCAGAAAGAAAAGGAGAACACCACCACAACTAAAATAAGATAATCATTACTATAGTGTATAATTCATAAAACTAAGATATTTTACACATTAATTAAAACATAAATTACCTATGTGCCGTCAATAACCCTTCTCATAAGTGTAGTCTATGTGATCTCCACCGTCTCCAGGTGGTAATATTCTCTCCAACTTACATAGAATGAATGAAATGTTCTCTTCCATCCTAACAAGGTCGGCATCTCTTAAAGATGCAGAACACAAATCCTTAAAAAATTGACTCACTTTAGTTAGCGGATTAAGAACATGCCCAGGTAAAGAACTAAATGCAATAGGGAGTAAACATTCCATAAATACATGACAATCATGACTTTTCATCCCAATCATTCTTCTCTTGTTCACATCAACACATCTCGCCAAATTAGAAGAATATCCATCCGGCATTTTGAGTTCTTTTATCCACTGATAAACTGAATTTGTTTGTTCGAGAGTTAATGAGTAACATGCTTTGGGTTTGAGCATCTTTCCATTAGTTTGTGGCTTCAAATTTAAGTCCTTTCGATTGCAGTAAAGAGCAATGTCCAATCTCGCCTTATCATTGTCCTTGGTTTTGCCCATTATGTTCATCACTGTGTTAAATATATTGTCAAAAAAATTCTTCTCTATATGCATAACATCGAGATTGTGTCTTAATAAATTATCTTTCCAATATGGGAGATCCCAAAAGATACTCCTCTTTGTCCAATTATGCGCCTGTCCATATCCATCAAATCGAGAAACAAGAGGATCATCTGTGATTTTTGGAAAATCTCTAACTCTATCCCAAACCTGATCTGGAGTAAACCGAGGAGGCGGCCCATCCTTTTCAACTACATTCTTCTTAAATGCATTCTTGTTCCTTCTAAATGCATTATCATGTGGTAAAAACCTACGGTGCGAGTCAAACCAAGAACTCTTACCCCCGTGTTTCAAGGTAAATGCCTTTGTATGCTCCATACAATGTGGACATGCTAATTTACCATGGGTTTGCCAACCAGACAACATGCCATAAGCAGGGAAGTCATTAATGGTCCACATCAAAGCAGCTCTCATCATGAAATTCTCTTTCCGTGCGTAATCGTAAGTCAAGACACCATTCCACAACCTCTTTAAATCATCAATTAGTGGTTCTAAATAGATGTCAATGCCTGCTTTTGGATTTTCTGGGCCAGGAATCAAACAAGTCAAAAACATGTAAGGTTTAGTCATACACATCTCAGGGGGAAGGTTGTATGGGGTAACAATAACGGGCCAGCAAGAATATGGCGAAGCCGATGCTTGGGTATATGGCGTAAAACCATCAGAGCATAACCCAAGCCGTATGTTGCGTGGATCCGCGGCAAAATCAGGTTGTACCCGATCAAAGTGTTTCCATGCTTCCCCATCAGATGGATGGCGCAACACGCCGGGACATCTATTCTCAAAATGCCACGTCATTTCCCCTGCAGTGTGCTCGGATGCAAACATTCTCTGCAACCTTGGAATTATTGGCAAGTAGAACATTGACTTCACCGGAACTGGTTTATTCTTGCTACTATTCCCCCTTTTGCGATACCTCGGCGCATTACAAAATTTGCATTCAAGTAGCGCAGCATCATTTTTCCCAAACTCATTATCATAATACAACATGTGACCTTTCGGACAGCAATCAATCCTTCTAGCTTCCAATCCCAACTTAGAAACTAACCTCTTAGCCTCATAAAAAGTCTTTGGCAAATTTTCATTCATAGGCGTCACAGCTGACATCATATCACATATCAAGTCCATTCCCACCTCAGAAGTATTACTCAATGATTTGAGAGCTAAAAGCTTTGCACAAATCGATAACTTTGAGCTTGATGACCCTTCAAACAATGGCTTGTTTGCATCTAACAACAGATTATAAAATGTTTGTGCTTGCTCATTCGGAAGCTCATCCATGTTATCGTACTGTTGCTCCTCAAATGACACATTCACCCCAAGACCGTCACAAACCATATTCTGCATCAAGTCGATTTGTTCACCACGTCCTATATCCGCGGAATTACTTGAAGAACCCCTGCAATTTTCGCCAATCAATGGGACGACATCAAACCCTTCTTCACCATTACTAGTCCAAATCCAATAATTGGGCCTAAACCCAATTCTCTTCAAGTGTTTAATGACCTCCGTTGGACTCTTAATCTTTCCACATTCACATTTGACGCACGGACATCGAATCCCACCTTCCACTCTAAATTGTTCTTGACTAATTGCAAAAAGAACAAACTCCCACACGCCATCTACAAAAGATTGTTTCAAACGCGCTCTTTTTGGAAACAACCTATCATACATCCAAAGGCGGTGCGAAGGAGGAAATTCCATTCTGCACATTTAAAATTGCCGATATATCAAATAGAGAACGATGGATGTCCATCAAGAGAGAGAACGTGAAATGTATTTAAACGATGGATGTCCACCGAGAGAGAACAAGACATGATACATTTCATATCATATTAGCTAATTTCAAATTAAAGAAAGCACTTAGCTAATTTCATATTAGCTAATTTCAAATTAAAACTATAGAGCTAATTTCAAATTAAAACTATAGAGCTAATTTCAAATTAAAGAAAGCAAATATAGAAAAAAGGAAGAGAGGAAAGTTTTAAAAAATTGCACAAGTAAAGCATAGGACCAACTTCCTATTTGACTCAAGTGATACTATGAATTGCATCAAGTAAAGTTTTAAAAAAGTAAGAGAGGAAAGTTTTAAAAAATTGCACAAGTCAACTAGTCAACTAGTTTAGGTACTTGTTATAAAATCAAAAGAATTGCACAAGTCAACTAGTTTAATCCAACAATGCAATGATATGGGTAAGAAGATACAAGCAGGAAACATTGGAATAGTTATGAAACAAAAGGAAAGGGAGAAACTTGGAAAGGTACCCGAGAGCAAGAAGAGGCCAATTTGTTGTATTTAAACCTAACCTGCAAAATGAAGTTACCAGGAACACAACCTCAACAATTAAGTGCAGAATCTATAGAAATGAAGCCTTCACACCCTATCCAAACCAGCAACACAACCTCAACAATACAACAACTAAATCTATCATATATGTAATTCATTCTAGGTGAACTTTTTAATCCCTAGTAAAGAATTCAACTATCACAAAATTATGTATACAACAGAACAGTTTCATATTACTTCCATATTACTTCATGAACAGTTTCATTACTTTCCTATAAGGTAAGCCAAGATCCAAAGTAGAATCAATATTAGGCTATACAGCCAATTCGTGAATGTGATTAATATTTACCAAAGCACAGGGAAATTTACAGATCCAGAACAAAAATTTCAAAAGACAGCTTCAATACAAATCAATTTTCACATTCTAGTGGATTATGAATAAGAATAAACAGCAAGTTAACCAAAAGATATGTATCCAGAAGAAAGTTGGAGTAACACCTATTTAGAAGATGAGAAAAACTGGCAGTTTGACATGTGAGATGAAGACCGATAGAAACCAGTAAGAAAAGTGGATCAAATCATAAGATAGAGAAATTCACGGGATAGAAGAAAGCCTAAGAATCTCTAAAAGAAACCAGCTATAATAGACATTTCTCTAACTGAAAACAGTAAGCTACCAACAGGTTTAGTCCCCAATAACAATATCACAGATTCTGAAAAGGTATAGTTCATTCAAAACTAAACCCCAAAACGAAAAAGCAAGCAATCAGGAAGAAAGAAATAACCAATATAGGCACGGGCACAACAACTAATACAATAACCGGTACACCCTATTTCCTCTAGTGCTCTTACTCATCTTTTCCAAAGCCACACAACCAAATCCAAGAAAGAAAAACAAAACAAGAAATTAAACATATTAATTGAGGAAAATTCTAAAACCTATATTGAGGCATTAACTTCTAGTGATGATCATTCTCTAGTTGCATTAGTAAGTCTTCTATTCATGGACTTGTAGTTCATCAATGGCAGTAACTTCTCTGTTTTCCCTTTATGTACTTTTTTGTGCTGTTGAAATATTGTTGCTATAATAATCATATTTAGACACCTTGAAGATAACCTAGATGATTGGCTCACATGCAGAGGAGCTGGACAATTATTTAGATGGGTATTCATGCTTATCTCTCTAGCTATTTATGTTTGATATTTATGTGTATTGGCATTCAAATATTACAATGATGAGAATCTTGTGAATGTAAGTTAAAGGCCACAAAAACATATTTGACATCAAAATGCTACTAATTTTTTGGTTGCAATTGACTTGATAAATTGTGATTAATTAACTTAGCCTTGTAATGTTCTGCAGCTTATATGGAACTTTATTCATAATATTCATAATAAAGGCATAAGCCTAATGGCATTTGGATTAGGAACACACTGCTTATAACACACAATTTCAAATACCATTTTACAAATATCAACAACAGATATAGAGTGCAAACATCAAATTCATAACATCAAGGAACTCAGTCTCACACCATTAGATATAGAGTGCAAACATCAAATTCATACCATTAATTATGAAAGTTAAAGCCACCCTATTTTGCTTCTTCAACAATTCTAGTTTAAACATCAAGCAATTAAACCATGCAAACACCAATGACTTCATAGATACCACTTCTAAAACCTGGTTGAGTTAGTGTTCTGTGACTACAATTCGGACATGTGATTACAAGGTCAAATTGGTTCTGTGACTTCTAAAACCAATTTTGATTCAACAATTTTATCGCTGCCCAAAATATGCGGACCTCAATTACTAGACCTCCTAACACAACGTTGTTGAGAGAATGAACAAACAAATAGATAAAAAAGAAGTGAGGCTAAAATATATCATCCAAATCAGTTTAGGGTTTTAATCAATTTAGGTTTTTCATCAAATAAGTTTAGGGTTTTAATCAATTTAGGTTTGATTCCAAATCAGAGGTTCATAAGAAGCAAATGAGTTTAGGGTTTTAATCAATTTAGGTTTTTCATCAAACAATCAGGAAGAGAGAAGAAGAAAGCTACATACCTGTGCTTTAATCAGGAAGACTCAGAAGCACGCAGGAAAAGAGAAGATGAAGAAAGCTTCCGTTGATGGCTTCGCGGAGGAGAGCTTCGCTGTTCTCGCGAGAGAGAAGAAGAGAGAAGGCTTCGCGGAGGAGGGCGGTGGAGGACGGAGGAGGACGGACGAGGGCGGTGGGGGCTGGAAGAGGGCGGAGGAGAGTGAGTGACAAAAATGAAAAAGGTGTAAAATGAGAACTGATGAAGTTGCGCAGGGTTTTATGAGACTTTATAGTTTGCGACGGATATTTTGACATTTCCGACGACAATATCCGTCGGAAATTTGCGACGGATAGAAATCTTCGTCGCAAACATGAGCGGGAAGTTTAGTGCCTGTTCTGTTGAACATTTGCGACGACGTTTTCGTCGCAAATCCGTCGGAAATTGCGACGGATAAGGATTCATCGGAAATTTTCGCAGGAAACAAGGTTTATTCTTGTAGTGATAGAGGGGTCCTTTGCTAAGTTTCGATACCGTTTGATAGGTTAATTAATTCACCGAAGTAGAGGTTTGTTTGATGGAAATTTGTCTGTTGTTGTTGCTGGGCGCACTGGGCGCCAAGGGCGCCAAGTCTGGCTGCCCTACTGATGTTGCTGGGCGCACTGGGCGCCAAGGGCGCCAATGTCTGGCTGCCCTGTTGCTGTTCTGGCGCACTGGGCGCCAAGGGCGCCAATGTCTGGCTGCCCTGTTGCTGTTCTGGCGCACTGGGCGCCATGGGCGCCAAGTCTGGCTGCCTTGTTGCTGATGTTTCTGGCGCACTGGGTGCCATGGGCGCCAAGTCTGGCTGCCCTGTCGTTGTTCTGGCGCACTGGGCGCCATGTTGGCTGCCTTGTTCTGTTGCTGGGCGCCTTGGGCACCAAGGGCGCCAAGTGTGGCTGCCCTGTGTTGTTGCTGGGCGCAGTGGGCGCCAAGGGCGCCAAATGTGGCTGCCCAAGTGTGAATTCTATGGTTGTTGCTTGAAACGATTTGTTGATGTTGAATATATATTTAGGCCCACGGTTGGCTAATTGTTGGTTAAGTCGTTAAATTATTAATCGTTGATTGTGGAAGTTGTTAACTGTTGGTTGATTTGCGAAACTGTTAACTTGTTAAGTTGCTAAATTGTTGACTCAGTTGTTGATTTGTTGATGATGTTGCGCCTAGTTGTGATTACCATTGTGTGAAGTTGGGGACGTGTATCTGGTTGGATTGCCTCTATTTATTGGCAAGATATTATGTTGTAGGACTATGGCCAATGTTGAATTTCGTTGTTGGTGTGTGTTGCTATGTAATCATTGATGATTGTTTGTGCGTTCACATCGCGTCGCATACATAGCATTTTTATGTTGGAGCCATGCTCAAAACACGTTGGCCTGGACTGGCAAATTATGTTGAAGGCTTATGCCTTGTTGATGCCACTGTTTACTGGCTGATTTTTACGACGACGACGGGAGTTCTGCTCCAATGGTACCACATGCATGTGCATAGTATTGAGTCGCATTCATATTGCATACTTGAGTGGCTATGTTAATGACTTGTGATTGATTGAAGTTGTTGATGACGGTGAAGTGGTATGTTGATGACTTGTGATTGATTGAAGTTGTTTGATGACGGTGAAGTGGTGAACTTATGTCTTCTGATTCTAGCATACTGCTTTTCATATGTTCTATTATATGGTTCGATATCTCACCCCTTCTGTTTGAATATTACCCTCCTGTTGGTAACGTGCAGGTAATCACGAATGAAGGCTGCTTGCCTTCGTTAGATCGAGTCGGTGTCGTCGCTCTGATACGTAGCACTCGGGGGGATGACCGCTTATTTTTCTATTACTTATGTCGTTTTGTTCGTTGGATTTCGAGTTTATTACTGTTATGAATCTTGCTTAGATGCCACGGTTAATTAAGTTGAACCTTTTGAATTTCCGCTGCGTAGTAAATGAAATTTGACTTGTTTTGAAAATTGAAAATGTTGTGTGTCGGTTCATCCAAGTTAGGGTGTTATGTATCCGCTTTTCAGAAATTACCTGATTATGTTTGTTCATGGTTTTAAGTCGAAAAATGTAGCATCCGTTTGTTTGTGAAAACTCTGATTTTACTATATTTTACCGGGTAGAAATGGGTGTTACATGAACGAGCGAGAACGATGCAGAATTCTCTTTTGAGAAGATTAGAGCGTGAATGTGTGAGAAGGATGAGGGGAGAGCGAGAAGTTAGGGTGAAGCAATTTTTTTTTCCTCTGAGCGTGAATTCCTAAGTTAGTGGGAATTCTAATTCTCTTTTTTTGCTCTAGTTCTTAATCCTAATTCCTTTTTTTTTAGGAAAAAGAGGGTTGTGGGAGTAAAAAAAAGTGTTTGAGGAAAAAGAGGGTAGTGCGAAGTAAATTTTTTTTAGGAAAAAGAGGGAACCCAATTTTGTTAAAAAAATGGTGGGAAATAATTTTTTTGGTAAAAAAAAAGGGTGAACGATATTTTTTGGTGGAAGGTTAGCGACCGAAAAATCAGTCACAAACGTCAGTGACCATAAAATCGGTCGCTAAACCAAAACTATTGTAAAACTTATAAAATGGTCTCTAAATCGGTCACTACTTAGCGAATTTCTAGTAGTGTTGATAGAAGCTAATTATAGAGTTTTCAAAGTTAAACAAGGCTTGAGAAGGTAGATTGGTGATGGAAGACATAAAAATGTTTGGTAACAACCTTGGTCAAGGGGTCAAGATAAACCTTATGTCGAGACCCCTCCTTTAAATGGTTATCTGGTGGATAAAGATTCCAACGAAGTCAAAAATAAGGTATGGATTCTCTACCTCGAGGTTGCGAAAAGGCACATGTCTTTGTCTCTATCTCTCTCATCTCTAGCATTTTATCTCTCATTTTTCCTCCATATTTTTCTACGTTCTCTCTCTCTCTCTTTTATGCCTAAAGGTAGGTGTCTTTTCCCACCATCAAGGTAGAGCATTCATTTCCTCAAAAATATTGGTTTGGAGATCTTTGAGGGGATGTCTACCTACTAGGGGTACTCAACTGAAGGGATGTCTGGATGGAGGACCCAACGAGAGAAGAAAAAGCCTACGTATTATTCAAAGCCTTGCAGTGGCTACAATAGGAAGAATACCAACAGATAAATATTGTGATGGACTGTTAACTGGTTATAGACAGTGTGCTAGGCGAAAATTGCCTAACTACGAAATTTGGCATCATTGTTTCGAAGTGCAAGCATATGTCAGCAGTTTGATCCAACTACATGACTTGTTTTATTCGGAGACAAGCTAACCAAATGCTAGCAAGGACGTCTCGATTTAATGCTAGTTCCAAAGTTTTTACTTTTATTCTACGTTGTCTCATGCTACCATATTTAAATTTAAATGAAATGAAAAAAATTAAGAAACACTTAAAAAAGTATATGTATGCAGGAGGTTTAGAGTTCAAATCCGAGAAACTAGCATCGTGGATAAAGCAAGCTTCTTAATAAAAAAATGAAAATAGTTTTGATAAGCTTTAAACAAGACTAAACAAGCTTCTTAATAAAGCAGGACGCATCACGCTTGCCAAGTCCGTTTTGACCTCAATTCCTACTTACTATATGCAAATAGCTTGGTGTCATACCCCAATTTTGTCCGGCTTAGGTCAAAACCCTAATTTTCCACACGAAAAATGCATTTTGGGTCCTAGAAGCCGCTCCAAAGTTTTTGAAATCATTTTTAGGGTTAGAATGCACTTTTTGGGGAAATTAGGGTTTTTAGGGTCAAAAAGGGCATTTTGGTCATCACTCACAAAAGATTTCATAAAAATGATTTTTGCATGAAAATATGTTATGCATGCATGGCAAGCTTTGGAAAATATTTTATGCATGCATGGCAAAAAACCTAAAAACAATTTTGTGGAAAGCAAGAATCAATTTCTATTATATACCAAAGGCCAAGAATCGATTTATAGCATATTCTAAAGGCCATGAAATCGATTTTCAAGCAATCCTAAAGGCCATGAAATCGATTTTCAGGCAATCCTAAAGGCCATGAAATCGATTTTCAAGCAATCCTATAGGCCATGAATCGATTCCTCATTGTTTTGACTAAGGGAAGAATCGATTTTCACCTATAAAGGAGGTCCTGAAAATCGATTCGTCATTGTTTTAACTAAGGGAAGAATCGATTTTCACCTATGATATAGGTCCTGAAAATCGATTCCTACTTGTTTTCAAAGAACAAAGAATCGATTCCCATGTTTTCCAAAATATAAAGAATCGATTCCTCACTATTTCAACTATCCAAAGAATCGATTCTTGAGGCTTCTAAAATGATAAGAATCGATTCCTCACCTTTTTAACTTCATGTCACAATCGATTCTTCACTTTCATTAAATATTTTTTCAGATCTACGCCTATAAATAGGAGTCTCATTCTCCACTCTTGACACGGACAGACACGGATTCCACAATTTCACAACTCCTCTCGGCTTCTCAGACACAAATTTTCACGAGATCAGAGAAAAAACCCATTTTTCTCGAAATCTCTCACATTTTAGAAAAACTCTTCTACGCTTTATTTTTTCGCTCTAATCGTTCCGTTGGTCCGTCTGAGCTGATCTTCTGCAAGAGTTAGTTGGAGTTGCGTTCTTCAAGTGGTAGTATCTGCCTTCATCAGAGGTATTTCTGTCTTTATATTTGTTAATATTTAATCATTGTGATCCATGCCAAAATTGCCCCATGTGATTTAATTTAGTTATAGTGTCATTGTTGATGATGAACCACATGATTCCCACTTATGCCTAGTGCATCATGTTCTGAGTGGTGAAGATGGTCTCAGATGATTCAACCCTTTTAGTTTATATGATGATTGGCAATGTGATTCACACTTGTGCACTTGTGCACTTAATCTTAAGTGTGAGGATTGACCAAAGCGATTCAACATTTTTTGATACTTTGGTCGCTAAATAATTTGCTTGCTTATGCTGGCCAATGATCATGATTGAGGCAACTCTTTTGCTTGAGCTTACAGTGTCATCGTCTACCCTCATATAGAATATCATCAATACTTAGATAGGTCCATTCCTTACATTGCATCTTCCACTAGATGTGCATTTAGATTCCCTTGCGTTTTGTAGAAATATTTGAGTATGGTTCTCGCCTAGCATCTTCCACTAGATGTGCATTTAGGTTCAATCTTGCCTACTCTTGTATTTTTGCTTGATGCCCAATTCAAGTTCCCTCCTTGCCTATCTATGCGTTGTGATCTACTATGTGTAGTTTAGACTTGATTTCTGTTGGCGAATTCAAATATTGTTGCTTAATGATTTGATTCCACTGATTGTGTTATGCTTGAATCCACCAATTCTTTCTCGCATTCATTGTTTTCATTTCTAAACGACCTGGCACAAAAACGGTTACTAGTGGCAATCCATCACAACCTTTGATTGGTTTGATTGCCATGAAAGCCTCAATTTCAAAAGAATTTTCGTAAGCATAAAGTAAGCTACTAGTGATAATCCATCACAACCTTTGTTGGTTTGATTATCATGAACGCGTCCAATTTCAAAAAGCATTTTTCTAAGTATCAAAGAATCAAAAACAAGTTATTAGCGGTGGTCCATCAGAACCTTTGTTAGTTTGATCATCATGAAAGATTTTCATTCTTAAGGCTCGTTAGAACTACGTCGCTTTGATTCCCATTTGGGATACGTAGGAGCGAGTCACATTCTCGTCAAGCGCAATCATAAAAAGTTTAGCATTTGCATAACAAAAAGAAAAGAGTTATTTTCGTAACAAAAAAGAGTCACTTTCGCAAACCGAGATCATTTTCAGAACAAAAACCTTTTCCTTTCTAAAATCATTTTCAACCCATCGTCGCTAGTGGTTAATCAGAACCTTTGTTCGTCTAGCCATTGGTGGTGATGTCTTTTTCCCAAAAGAACAACAAGCGATGATCACCCATAACTTTTGTTAGTTTGATCATTTGTGCCAATCAATCTCTTTCGAAAACCCCTTTCTAAAGAACAAATAAAAACGAGTCGCTACTAATAGTCAATCAGAGCCTTTGTTCGTCTGACTGGCGGTAGTGACTCCCATTTCCAAGAGTACTTAGCGGTGATTACCCATAACCTTGGTTAGTTTAATCATTCACTAAAGGCTCTTCCTATTTCGAAAACTCACTAAAAAGATAAAAGACAAAAACCTTTTTCAGGACAAAGAAGAACTACGTAGCTTTGAGTTCTCCATCGCACCGGGAGATACGTAGGAGCGGGCCATGTCCCGTCAAGCGTTTTTTCTAAAAAAACCATTTTCCCCCCTTTTTCATAATAGATAAAAGTTTTCATTAAGATTTTTCAATAAGAAGTAGAGAGGCAAAATTAAGTATTTTCAAGTCAACACACTAAAACCACACATTTAATTAAAGGTTCCCTCTCAGTAGAGAGGACGTGTGGGGTGCTAACACCTTCCCTGCGCGTAACCGACCCCCAAACCCTAATCTCTAGTTTCGCAAGACCAATCGCTTTCCAAAAAAGGTTTTCCTAATATTTTCCTTAATAAATATTGGTGGCGGCTTCATTGTCTTAGGAAAAGTTGTGAACGAGGAAGGTTCTCCCTCGGGGACTTTTTCGGGCGCAACACTTGGCTCCCCCAATCTATTTGTCACCAGATTGAGCAGTGCTCACACAACTTCATTTGGAAAGGTAATTTGGATAGAGGTGTTCATGGCATGAAATGGGACACTATAACTAAGCACAGGAAATATGGGGGGCTGGGTATTAGGCGTACCACAGAAGCTAACACTGTTATGCTGGGAAAGATTGTGGCCGATGTTCACTGTCAGAAGGATAAGTTTTTGGTGCAACTTATCACGGATAAATATATCAAGGATGGAAAATTCCTAATCGCCTCAAAAACCCTAGGATCGCCCATTTGGAAGGCAATATCTAAGGTTAGATAAACTTTGCAGGAGGGCTATACTTTCAGGCTAGGGGTTGGTAATACTTCACTCTCGTATTCACCTTGGAGCCCTCGCAGTAAGGTTAGTTCTCATGTTATCTATGTTGACATACATGATGTGGATCATAAGCTTAAAGATATTATTGTTGACAATTAATGGAATCTGGAGTCCCTATATACTATTATTCCTAAGGCCTTCAAAAACTACTTGCTTAACACGCCTCCCATAACCAATAATTCAGTGAGTGATTGTTTCATATGGAGTAACAGTATTGATGGCACATACTCGGCCAAGTTAGGATATAATTGGCTTACCAACCAGCTTGGAAGGATTATGCTTCTGAGAAAATCAAAGTCCTCATTTGGAGTGCTTGTCACGAGTCTCTCCCTACGCGGCCTACATGTTGCACCACCGGAATATGCTGGCGTCCTCTCAGTGCATACGATGTAATGCACCCATTGAATCAACTCTTCACATTCTTCGAGTTTGCCCGCTTTTCAAAGATCTTTGGACCTCTATAAATTTTAATGATGTTAGTTTCTTCGCTGAACAAAGTACGGCTACTTAGCTCCCTAGTGGCATATCGGGCAGCAAATCTTCCACCTTCGTGTCAACTATTTGGTGGAAATGGAGGGCCACAAATACTATTGTTCTTGCGAAGGAAGTTTTTCCTTTGGACAAGCTGCGTATGGAAGTTCACAACCTTGCTATTATGATTACAATGACTAAGGAAGTTACAACAAGGCATTCTAGTCATAACCAAGTGAGATGGGTTTCTTGGCATCCATCCCGTGATGACTGTATTGCTCTTAATGTTAATGGTAGCAGTATTGGGAACCTTGGGCCTTCGGGTATGGGTGGAGTAATCCATAGTAATATGATGGAAGTTGGCTGTTGGGCTTTGTTGGCTTCTTAGGTGTGCATGACAATTTGTTTGCGAAGTTGATGGCTTTGTATAGGGGTTTGTACGCAATCGTGGGAGGAAGGCTACAGGAACATCACTTGCTACTCTGACTCTCAATTGGCAATTGATTTAGTTCTAGCGCCTCTGAACAATCTTCATGGCTACGCAACAATTATTCAAAACATCAAAGACTTGCAAAAGTTTGCTTGGACAGTTCACTTAAATCACACGCCTCAAAAGGGAAATTCAGCAGCTGATTTCATGGTCAAGCATGGTGCTAACAACTTGGAGACCTGGTCAGTGTTTCGACATCCTCCTTCAGAATTGCAGGACGCCCTCACAAGAAAATTTGAGTACAAAACGTCAACTTCACAAAAAATTAGTGTACTCAACGTAAAATGGTGGCTTATTATTATTTTTTGACAAGAATAGTAAATTAATATTTGCCCGAAAGAAAATAATAGCGAATTAGTTAGATAGTGTTCTAGACTGAGCCGACGGCCCAATCCACGAAGGAGACCCAACCCATACCAGGGCACTGTAGCACGGTGCACGCCTAAACGGCTCAGAAGGCTTCAATGGATGAGATCGAGCCGCATGTTCCTTCGGCTAGGAAGCTCCGCCGAACACTATAAATAAAGGTCAACCGCCCCCCCCCCCCCCCCCCCCCCCGCGAAAAGGTATGTTACTCACCCCATATCTTATTTCCTTCTTTGACTTCTTCCTCCCTGACTTGGGCGTTGGAGTGTCTTTGCAGGTACACCCACCTTGAGCTCTGCACGCGACCTTACTGCCCGGCAGAGTGACCAGCAACTTACCTGTTCCTTCCTTGGGCGATCAAGGTACGAATCATTTGGCGACCACAGTGGGAGCTCTGACGCTACCCTGCAAGCGGACCTCACGCTTGCAGAGCGTGGCCGAGATTCCTGCTCAGCCACAGCCCACGACCGAAAAATTCGAGTGAGGATTCCTCGAAGGTTCAAAAATGAAGCCGCCACCAAAGTTTAGTTTAAGGGCAAACATTGGAAAATCCCTTTTGGAATGGATAAGGGTCCTTGAGACCAGATTAGGGTTCGGGAGTCGGTTATGCATGAGGAAGGTATTAGCACCCCACGACATCCTTCCTAATGAAGGTTACCTGCTAACTAGTTGTAGGAAAGAATATTAATTTCAAAAATGTTTATTTTTACCCTTTTATTGTGAATTAAAAAGAAAGAAGGAAATTGATATTTTATTTAAGAAAATGTTTAGTTAGGAAAAGACTAAAAAAGGGTTTTTTATTAGTGCAATTGACAGAGGTTGGCCGCCCTCTGCTCCTACTATCTCTTGGTAGAGAATCAAATCACACGTAGTTCTTGGTAGAAAACTTTGTTTGTTGGTGTATTTTATTTAGGGATTTTAGGACTACTGAGTGATCAGTTCATTTGTCCTAAAATGATGACTAACCTGACTGTACAGTCGGCTTAGTCCCCTAGTTTGTGAAAATGGAGTTTTTTGAAGTTTGGAAGATAGTTTGATATGTGGTGGTTTGATCTTATTTGAATAGGGGTTTTAGGACTCTTGATCCGTACGGTTCATTCGTCCTAAAACGGTGACTAACCCGACTGTACAGTCAACTTAATCCCCTATTTTGAAAATTTTATTTGTGGAAAGAAATGTGTTTGTGTTTATTTTAATTTAGGAATTGTTTGTTTTAAATAGGGATTTTAGGACTTGATCCATAACGGTTCATTAGCGGCCTAAAAAGCGGACTAACTCGACTGTACAGTCGACTTAGTCCCCTATTTATATTTTGAAAATGAAATATTTATCTATTTATTTTTATAGGTTTTTTGTAAAAGAAATAATAAAAAAATGAAAAGAGAGGGTGCAATAGTAAAATATGGTGTATTTAGCAGAAAGGGCGTTGTTTTAAGAGAATGGGGTGCGTTTAGCAGAAGCCCAGTCCACGTTATTTGGATTCAGGGCTGGTTGCTTATGAAGCTGGGCTTATGCACAAGGGGGTGTATGAAGTACACGTTGGAAATGAAATAAAGCGTAGAAGAGTTTTTCTCTAAAATGTGAGAGATTTCGAAAAATGGGTTTTTTCTCTGATCTCGTGAAAATGTGTGTTGGAAATGAAATTTGGTGCGCCTATTTATAGGAAAACTAAGGTGATCTATTTTAGGAAATGTTGTAATCGATTAGTTGAAAAACACTTGGTATGCATAATCGATTAGGTGCTTTGGAATTCAGATCCAATAATCGACTAGGTGCCTTGGATAATCGATTAGGCACTTTCCAAAACCATAGGAAACTTTCCAAAACAGGTGATAATCGATTATGGTGTGTAGTTATAAAAGTGGATAATCGATTATGCTCTTGACTATTTTCAGGAAGATAATCGATTATAGTCTTGGTATAATCGATTAGGTGCTTCAAAAATATGTTGACACTTTCCAAAAATACTTCATAATCGATTATAGGTTTAGTTTAAAAGATGGCATAATCGATTAGTTGCTTCCTTAATAGGTGATAATCGATTATTGGCCTGTATG